>KQ997579.1:51184-71211 GCA_001598015.1 Dorcoceras hygrometricum | reverse complement strand
TTTTTCGAGGAGAATCCGTTCGTGCTGATCTTGTCAGGGCTTCTAGTGCAGCCTGACGAAGGAGTCTCGGATCTTGTCGTGGACCGGATTGGCGTAACTACCGCAATCTACCGAGAAGAGCCGGGTTCTTGAAACACCGGTTGGAGCCAGGCACAAGTGCCAGCGAGGTAACACGCTTAAACATCCTATGAATGTCGTAGAATGTTAATTTTTCTTCGTATTGATCGCCTCCCGGTTCTCTGTTTATTGTTCTTCCGCTGCCTAACCGGGGGGGCGGATCCGGATCCCCAACATTAAGCTCATCATCCCACCATTTTTCCAGCTTTGCTAGCTCCTCAGGACTAGCATTGGAATGGGCTTCCTTCGGAGGGCTCTTTTCTAGCGTGTAGAGAAGTTTCTCCGAAGCCAAGACAATCTTGAGGTTTCGAAGTCAATCTTGGTAGTTTAAGCCAGTGAACTTGTTGCTATCCAGTATAGCAGCAAGTGAATTTTTGATCGAAGACATAATGAAAGCAATTTATAATGAAAAGAAAAACAGACATGCATTACAGACTATTCATGAAAAACGCTAAGACATAAAAATGGTCATTTAGTTTATGAATCACCCTCCCACTATTTTAACGATTTCACCACCCTCTAATGAAATCAATAAAGCAAGTTTCCTTAGTGGGTACACAGAGTCCAATCAAGAAATCATGGTCCCGAATAATATCAGCCAACCATGACCCTCAAAAGGTAGAGCCCAATTGCAACAGGTGCAACCTCCATGTATTTACCTCACGTCCAATATGGGCCCAATAATATGACGTCGATTACTATCACGTGTCAAGATGACCCACCAATGTTGAGTCGTGATGGACGGTCCCCTTAATGTCTCCCATAATAAGAGCCAACGTTAAAGGGAGTTCCAACCAACTCACAGCAAATGTCAATGACGTGTACAACTTTCCGGCACACAGAACCCCCCCCCCAAATAATATGAGCCGGGTTATGTATGCGGGTAGCATCGACGTACACCAAATGTTTATGGAAGGTAGAAAATTTTAAACAATATTTAAATTTCCTTAGCTTCATGATCTTATCAAATAAACGTTTGTTTTATGATCAATTTATAAGTCATGGACTAACATTCTCTAAAAGTGCTTTCAGGTGGTTGGAGGGGCTAAGGCCCACTTAAAAACCAACCTCCTTAGACAAAACAACGCTCTTCAGGGAGACTTAGTCGGTACAAGCCATTTTTAAGCCAGTTTATAAAGGACTCCCTTATATAACGTTTTGTCACATTTCTTCATAATTATCAATAAACTAACCTTCAATTTAATCATGAAACATTTAATTTTGATATATTTTTAAATCGAATTTAAAATTAGGGAATTTAATTTTGAAATTTGGTCTCAATACTTTCAAATCAAATTTAAAAATTGCGGATTCAACAGATATATATCACATATATGATTGGGATGATCGATAAGCGAGAGCTATACGATCCGTGGTTGCCAAGCATGGATCTAGGTCCAATCCTTGGTGACATGCAGTATGCAAATGCAATCCTATTACATAAGCTTCAAGTTTTACAAGTCTTCGATCTTCAATATCTTTGATCATCATATCCACCATCTTCAAACTTATCCTCCCACTAAGTCTAATATTATATTTAAATATACATGACAAATAGGGATACATTTTAAAGGGGTGGGAACGAGCCATAAACCAGGCCCTTTTTGATATTTCAACAATATTACAACCAAAAAATGTAAAACCTAGCATACACCTAACAGATTGGGCGTGGCTCTCGATCATCCCAAACATTATCTATTCAATCATTCAATTAACTTGATATAAATAAAATATTCAAATCAAATTTGATTTTATCCAAAAAATCATATTTTAAATATAAAATCATATTTTATAAATAAAATCTTATTTTGTCATTTTAATTGCATCAATTTTGGGTTTAAAACAATTTTATGTCAAATATATCAAAATTTTTTTAAAATTAATTTTGGTCCAACCAAAAAGCCCAAACATTATCTATTCAATCATTCAATTAACTTGATATAAATAAAATATTCAAATCAAATTTGATTTTATCCAAAAAATCATATTTTAAATATAAAATCATATTTTATAAATAAAATCTTATTTTGTCATTTTAATTGCATCAATTTTGGGTTTAAAACAATTTTATGTCAAATATATCAAAATTTTTTTAAAATTAATTTTGGTCCAACCAAAAAGCCCAATAGCAAGTATCGGTGCCAAAACCCCTCGGGCCGCCCGGAACAGGCCCGGAAAAACCGTAGGATTCAAATTCCATAGCCACGTCTCCGCCCCGACACCGCCGTCCGCACGAGTGCAGCACGCTGTGCGCGTTCCTGTGCGCAACATGCGCGCACAGGGGGGGCAGCTACCTGCATGACCAGCTCGTGCAGGATGGGCGGCGAGCGTGCGCGCAAGCGTGCGGAACGTGCACGCACCCCCGTGCGCGACGTGCGCGCATGGGTACCGGCCATCTGGCGCAACGCCCAACGGGGTGTGCGCGTGGGGCATGTGCGACAGGCGCGCAATGCCCGGCGCAACGTGCGCACGTGATGCGCGGACCAGCTCCGTGATACCCGCAGCTATGTGCACGCGGCAGGCGCCCGTGGCGTTCGTGACGTTCGCGCGGTGGCAGGCGATGGCGAAATTTTATTATTTTTTTGAAAAAACGAGATTTTTGATGCAATTCAGGCAGAATGGTGTATTGACAGATCCGAGCCAAAGCTCTGACACCACTGTTGGCGCAGCGACGGATCCGGATCCCGCTCCCAAGGCGCAGCGGAAGCTTAAAAATTTTTGAGTCCGGGAACGGTCAATACACCTATACAATAATCAAAACATTCATAGAATATTCAGAAGATACCTTGATGGTGTCTAGACGCCTGGCTCCGACCAATTCCACGAGGGAATTGGCACATAAACAGTTGAACGGCTGGATCGACGCATAATCCGGTCCACGATATCTCAACTCCTTCGCCGGTTTGCATAGAAAACCGACCAAAATTTCACGGATAGAATCTCCTCGTCGAGATGGTCGGAACAAATTCCAACGGCGGGCGACGGCGGCGGGCGGCGACGACGGCAACGTCGGCGGCGGATGGTGATGGCGGCGGCGACGGCGAGGGAAGAATGGAGAGGGGAGGAGTTTGCTAAATAGATTTTGGTGTTTTTTTCTCACTATTGAAAGTGTCTCCTCATTGCCATATTTATAGATTGAGGGATAGAGTTTGATTTGAACAAAAAAGTGAACATTCGGTTCAACTCAAACAGTGAACATTCGGTTCAACTCAAATTGTAAACATTCGTTTCGAATCCCTCGATTGTGGTCTCATCATAATCCCGATCGATGATCAGATATCACCGATGTTCTCAGTTTACAAAACTGATCATTATGATGCAAAATCAAATTTTTGGACCACTAAATCTATATATGACTTGTTTACTCTCATTAGCTAAATATGGAGGTCCTACTGCCTTAGCTACTTTTAGGAAGTCATACTCCCAAACTTCCTCCTACTATACTCAATACTTTGAGCCAGTAGTTGTGTGACCCTCAATGGTTCAGGGATACAGCTAGCCGTGGACTCACAATTTTTTGTGACTCCGAAAACATATTTTCGGACTTACCAATCGGATCTTGGTAAAGAGTCTAGCAACATCTCCCCATGATCCCCTAGGTATCACTGATAGTGCCTGCAAGAACCAGTCGGTCATGGTTGGCGTACAGTACGGTCCTTTCAACTCAAATATCCCGATCAGATCAACTACCATTTATAAATCGAGAGTCGCTAGAGATCCAATAACCATGCATACATCTTGGAGATCAAATAGTGACATCGCATGTGTTACTAGGTAAACTCATTGACCTAAAACACATATAGTACTCTGGCCAGAGATTTGTCACACTATTATCTCCTCAGATAGCATAGGATATCCATGCACAAGGGCGAGCGGTGAATACTCGACAATGAAGCATCGACTCCTACATCACCTCACCCAACCCAGCAACCTGATGACCCCCATCTGAGTCGGTAAACGGGTCAAAGTGAGGCATCTATCATGTAGAGTCTCAATGACGTTTTGAGTAATAAGGACTAATCTGTACAACCAAGACCTCGTACTTAATCCACTCGACAAATGATAACCACTTGAAAAGTCCGAACGTGGGTAGTTCGATAGATCACCAGGTCACTATCCATATGCATGCTCAGAACATCACTATGTTCCCTACCAATGAAACGTGGTACTTCGCATCGCAGATGCTAGTCTCAAGCTTGGGTGGCCCTTATCCTCTTAGAAATAAGTGACTATTAGAAGTGTTTCATGATAGCCATCAAATATACTATCACATCTAACATACACTATAGTGCATTCAAGGTCTTTATCCAACAATTTTAATCATAAGAAGATAAATAATGCCATAAAAGAATATGAATTTCATAAATAAAGATCGTTATACAAGGAGTTAATAAGAACCCACACGCCATAAGTTGTCTATTTGGGCACCTACTCTAACTATCACCGATAGGTCGCAGTAGGAGTGTGTGTTATTTCTGATAGACATAGGGGTATAAGAAGTGTAGTGCAAGATCTCCCTGACTTCCAACCACCTCGAGGAGTCCATCTTTTCTGTTTGAGGCACGTGTGCTACAATTTCAATAGCAGATTCAAAAAAATTCCATTGAAGGACTTATGCTGGAAAGCAAGGACACTACACCAAATTGGAAAAATCAATTGTGTCATGGAGACAATTAAAAACAAGAATTTAATTGCTTTCAACTATTTTTCAAACATCCCAAAATAAAAATGGTCAATGTCTCATAAAGGTAGTTGGACGCGAGGAGTAATGAGTACAAAAATGTTTGAGTGTAAAAAGATGTGTTGAAGGGTGCACGACAACTACCTATTCCCTGCAGTTATGGAGTTGACATTTCAGTATTGCGTTCAAGATGTTATGGTACGATGAACGAGAAGTGAGACAGTGATAGATAAAAGCCAACCATGGACGGTGTCAGGCCTCGTGCTCTAAACAGAGTAAAAACACCAAAACACATGCGGAAGCTATCAAAAAGCAGGTAAAATTTTCGCTTTTGGCCTGACGAGTTTAAAACAATATAATTTAAAATAGCACGATACTCAAAATAGAATCCCAGCTTACGAAAATCACCACGACAAAAACAGTATAGCATAAAACAAGTATCAGACTCCAACAATCAAATACACCAACGAAGCACAGGGCATCCCCCTGTCTAAGAATACTGATACATATAAATATGCTATATGCCACTGGGATACTCTAACCACCTCCTGGGGCACCACCAGCTGGGCTAAAATCACGACCAGCTGTAAAACCTGGGTTTACTGAAAACAACACAACAAGGGAAACAACCAAGCCCCAGAGGGACATGGGGTCAAACCCCAGTACGGAGAGCAAATATAAAACCACAGTAAACAGCAAGAATAAAATGAAGATGCTATGCATGAGAAAGGAAACAACAGCTCAACGGGATCTGCAACAGAAATATGTGGCCACGGTGAGTGTAGGACATGTGGGTGCTACCCACTCACCCCTACTCACCCACCCTTACCAGACGCATCAACAACTCGACCTGTCGTTGCCTCGCCCATGAAATGTGGTAGTTAACAACTCGGCGCATGGTGGCTAACAAATCCCAGCAGGGAGATGAGAGTGCGGAATCACCGCTCGCCCTCGCATCCTGGTAAGTAAACAGAACAACAACAACAACAACAAGCCAATGGCTGCGAAAGCTGAAAGGAGATGCAAATGCGTGTATGCAACATGCTGGAATAACAAGCATATAAACATATGCGAAACAATAATAACATCAGCAAGTATACACCACATAACTCACGGCCAGTCTCACAAACAGCAGCCTCAACAGGCAACAAATCACCGCAGCCAGCAAATAGCCATCTCACAAATTATTCAAGCCATAACCTCGCTGTAATTACAAGATCAATCCGTACCTCAATTCCTAGCACAATTTCCACAATCAAAGAGCCCGAGAGATCTAAGTCCAACACCTGCTAACACACGCACAAGCAGGTTCAGGGAAATACCAATAGAACTCACGGCCAAGCACTGGCTGGGAGCAAAAACTCAACCAGAAACTACACAACCCATACAACTATAAAAGGAGCTTAAAACAAGGCCTAGAACAAGATTCCAACAACTGAATTCGAAAGCTCCCTGCGTACACAACACTCAGCCGAAAGACAGTAGCTTCGAGCTTTTGTTCTAGCCAACGATAGCCTCCAAAATGGGTAAGAGATGAAAGAGCTTCTCGAGAGGAGTCCAACGCTACCTCACACGAACCAAACAACGGCCAGAAACGACGGGAATTCACCGGAGAAGCTCACGGTGAATAGTGCTCTAGGGTTCGAGAAAGAAAGGACGAATGTCGGGAAAATATTCTAAGTAGGGGATCTAATGCTAAACGTCGAAGACCAAGTCTTCCTTATATATAAATCCCACAATGGCTGGAATCTGATTTAAAAGTCCACCGACATAACCAGTCGACACACGCTACAAATAATTACAACCAGCTGATGCAAAGAAGCCAGCTGCTGAATTCTCAACCAACGCTAATCAAAACGGTGTCGCATCGACTTAACAAAACGATGTCGCGCCGCACACGTCATCAAATATGCTACCAGCTGGTCGCCTAAAACCATCGGCTGGTTCTCAAATCAAGCTGGATTAGATAACACTCACAAGCTGATACCAGGCGTTGCATCAAAACGCTACGTTCCAACTTAATAAAACGGCGTCGCATAGCTTACGTCATCAAATCCGGTCGATAATCCTCGCGCAATACCAGCCGCAAGCTACAGGAAAACCAGACGCAAGCTACAGTAGAGTTTACCAGCATTGACATCTACTCTCAGCTGGACAACCAGCAGGCACACACAAACCGATCCCACCAGCTGGTACCTGACGCAACACTCAAAACGGCGTCGCACCAACTTAACTAAACGCTGTCGTTTTTGCCATTGAATACAAACACACCAAACTGCAACGACTGGATACAAAAAACGCTACCAGACTTCATAGAAACGACGGCGTAGCGAAATCTCGCGCTTACCAATCAAACCGTTGCGGTTGGATTTGCCACCGACCAGCTGCTACAACAAAACCAGCTCATACCTCCCAAAACTCAAAAATACGAAAACTTCCAGAATTGTTCCAAATGCTATTTCAGACCCGAAAATGCAAACCAAACTTCCAAATAGAGATCTGAACCACCATAAATCTCTAAAGAACCGATTAATTCCAACCAAATTAATCTTATACCATTCCAGGTCTCACATTTCTCCCCCACTAAAAAGGATTTCGTCCCTGAAATCAAACAACAATCTGGAAATACAACTGAACAACAGGATACACAACAGAACTCTGCCTAACACAAGTGTTGGTCCATTTAAAGGATCAAAAAGATCAGCAGGCGCTGTTTTGACAACCATTGAAAATTTTGCGCGCTGCCGATACTCACTTGAGCTGCAATAGCTCGTTGTTCTTGAACGTATAAAATCACAAGAGCACCGGAGACAGATCTGGTATGAAATTAAAAATCATGCGGAAAATACCAGAACTGAATCCTATATTTTAAAACAACTCAAACAGATTTATGTACAACATAAATCTGTTCGAGACTTGTGTGCTTGTGTGCTGCTGAAATGCGATGCTAAGCTGAACTGTTAATGCGAATGCTAAATACAAGCAAGTGCTGATATGTAAACGTGCAATGCGTGCTAAGTAAATATGCAATACAGAAAGCTTAAAGAACACGATACTCAGCACAGCATATTTGTTTATGGAAGTTCGGATATCAACATCCTACATCTCCCCTTCTTCCACCTCGGAAGGATCCACTACTTCTCAATTGCACAACAGCCTCAACTGTGTGACTGACTACATACACAAGAGTTTTACGTCTTCATGCTTGGACGGGAACTGTGAACATATTTCGAGATTCATTCACACATAGATGTGAATGAATCCGGGTGTGTGAGATTGATACAATGTAGCTCTCATCTCTCTGTTTTTCTCACACACGAGGGAATTGCTCTAACAAGCTAATCTAGACTTAGCAATCAACACTCGTGAAAAGCTCTTCTCTAATGGCGGTTGATTGCTTCGTCTATCTCTCTATTTTTCCCTATGTTGGTGCACTGTATAAACAATGTAATTCTACCACAGTATGTAGTCGCACCAACTAGTTACTCGAACTTTTGTCGTCCGAACCAACTACTCTTCAATGGCGTCGCCTCGAATATATAGCCTCTGTAAAATTCTTCCCGTTGGAAAGCTTCCAAAACTCTTCAGCGCTCCAGAAGGCTATCTTGTCTTCTTTCCATTTGTGCAACGCTCCTCTGTAAAGTACCGACAAGGGAACAGTACTTGCGTCCTTTTCTTTTGCAGGCTTCTGTCGCTTTCTCCATTTTGAATTAAGCTCAGCAGTTGACATCCAACTTTGATAAATCATCAACTGCTTCGCTGCTGATTTAACACAACGACTGCTGCGCTTTGCTCCTTCTTCAATTCTTTGCGCCTGGATTTCTTGCGACTGGACACTGTAGCTTCGACTGAATATATATAGCAACAGCTGATTCAAATAAGCTCTCGACTGGATTGAGCTGTTGCTTGCGACTGGTTCAACAAATGCTTCGCCTGAATCTTCTTGCGACTGGATGCTCAAAACATTGCGTCTGGAATTCTTTGCGTTGCGACTGGATCTACTGTAGCTTCATCTGCTGAAATAACAACGCAAAGTCTTCCTGCTGAATCTTTAGCGTAAGAGCAAAACGCTGTCGTATCAACTTATGTAAAATGACGTCATCAACAACTAATCCATCTGCTGAATCTCAACACGACGTCGCATCATCTTTTGCTCTTCACTTCGTCTGCTGAAATCCAACTGCTGATTGTGATGACATCAAGGCTGATGTCATCACAGCTCATTCCATATCTAGCGCCTCTTTTCATCTGCTGAAATCCAACTGTAGCTTCGTGCCGAACTCCTTCGTTCCAGCTCCATCTACGCTTCTTCTTCTTCTTCTTGAATTGCGACTGTCGATAGATTCATCAACAGTACTTATAAATGAAATCTTCTTCTTCTTGAATAGCGACTGTTGATAGATTCATCAACAGTACTTATAATCGCTACTGCTAACATATTCGTCAACAGTAACTTTGCGCATCTTCTTCTTCGATAGATTTCTCCAGCAAGCTTCTCAATACTTGTACCAGCTGGTTCATCTTCGCTCTTTAGCACTTCAGCTGGTTGTTATCGTTTCAGCTGGTTCATCATGCTCCAGCTGATTTCTTGGCCTCCGCCTGATTACGAACAGCTGATATAACTCTGGACGTCTCCATTGCTAATTCAACTGCCGATTCTTATGAACACCAACCATCTAGCTGATAGATAATATTGAACCAACTGCTGGACATATAAAGCTGCTGCTGATCGTCTTCTTCGTTCCTAAAACCTATACACTTAAATAGAATTGTTAGAAACACAATAATAGGTTTTGTGTAATTCAAAACATAATCAGGATCTGTCAAAACAGATCCAACAACAAGCCAAGAGTTCAAGATTACCGAGCAAACAATTAACAACAACTAGGGAAGAAATACAACCAAAAGCTACAAACTACTGGAATTTAGCTCAACAGCTACTCAAAAAGATGCGGCCACTTGCGCTGCATCTTTTCTTCCAGCTCCCAAGTAGCCTCTTCCCTTCCATGTTTGCTCCACTGCACCATCACCAACGGAATGGTCTTATTTCTCAGCTGTTTCTCTTTTCTGCCAAGGATTTGCAAGGGATATTCATGATAGCTCAGCGACTGATCTAGCTCCACCTCATCAGTCCTAAGCACATGAGATGGATCTGGCTCATACTTCCTCAACATGGAAACATGAAAGACATCATGGAGCGAAGATAACTCAGGCGGCAACAACAACCGATACGCCAAAGATCCAATCCTCTCGACAATCTCATACGGTCCGACGTAACGAGGGGCTAACTTTTCCTTGTGTCCAAAGCGCATGACACTGCGAAACGGAGAAACTTTGATAAATACATGATCACCAACCTGAAACTCAAGAGGTCGACGCCTCTTATTCGCATAACTGGCTTGGCGATCCTGGGCAGCTTTCATCCGCTATCTAATAAGATCCACATGATCTTTCATTTGCTGCACAAAGTCAGGGGTAGATAGCTGCTTCTCCCCCACTTCTTCCCAACATACCGACGATCTGCACTTTCTACCATACAAAGCCTCAAACGGCGCCATTCCAATCGTCACTTGGTAGCTGTTATTGTAGGAAAACTCTACTAAAGACAACGCGTCTTGCCAGCTACCTCCGAAATCCAACACAACAGCTCGTAACATATCCTCCAACGTCTGGAGAGTTCTCTCAGATTGGCCATCTGTCTGGGGGTGATACGCGGTGCTCATCGCCAATCTGGTACCAAAAGCTGTTTGCAAACTCTTCCAAAACTTGGAAGTAAACCACGGATCTCGGTCAGAAACAATCGAAACAGGCACACCGCGCAGTCTAACCACAAAATCAACGTACAGCTTCGCCATCTTCTTCAACGAGAAGGTCATCCCATAGGGAATAAAATGTGCAGACTTCGACGGACGGTCTACAACCACCCAAATAGCATCGCATCCTCTGCTGGAACGAGGCAGATGCGTCACGAAATCCATAGCTATGTGCTCCCAATTCCATTGGGGCACTTCCAAACTCTGCAACAGACCACCAGGTCTCATCCTTTCGGCCTTAACCATCTGACAATTCAAACAACGAGCAACAAAACCAGCAACGTCGCTCTTTAGGCCAGCCCACCAAAAGTGCGGCTTTAAAGCATGGTACATCTTCCGTGCACCAGGATGAACACCATGTCTGCTACAGTGCGTTTCCCGAAGGATCTCCTCCTTCAAATCAATCAAATTGGGCACAACCAGCCTGCCCCAAAAATGCAAACAACCATCGGAAGAGACAGAATAGTTCTCAAGTTCGCCAGCCCTGACCTTTAACTTCAACTTGTGGATAGACGGATCAGTCCTTTGAGCTGCTCTAATACTAGAAACAATCTGGGGCTCCACTCGGAAAGAAGAAACCACCACACAATCCTCAGCCGGGTAGAATCTCCAACCCATAGTGTTAAGATGCTCCTGATCCTTAGAGATGTACAACGACGCAAGCATCTCACTAGCCTTTCTGCTCAAAGCATCGGCCACTACGTTCGACTTCCCAGGCTGGTACTTAATCTCACAATAAAAGTCCTTTAGCAGCTCCATCCACCGACGTTGTCTCATATTTAGGTCAAGCTGCGAAAACAAATACTGCAAACTTTTGTGGTCGGAGTACACCACAACTGCTCGCCATACAGGTAGTGACGCCAGATCTTCAACGCAAAGACCACCGCTGCTAACTCCAAATCATGGACTGGGTAACGAGTCTCGTGCGGTTTCAACTGCCGCGAGGCATACGCAATGACTCGACCATTCTGCATCAAAACACAACCCAATCCATTTAGCAAAGCGTCAGAGCAAACAACGAATCCACCTGTTCCAGACGGCAGAGCCAACACAGGCGCAGTAGTCAACCTTTCCTTGAGTAGTTGAAAATCATTCTCACACTGCTCAGTCCAAACAAAACGCTTGTCCTTCTAAGTTAATTGAGTCATTGGCTTTGCTATACTTGAGAATCCTTCAATGAAGCGACGATAATATCCAGCCAGACCCAAGAAACTACGAATCTCCGAAACATTCCTGGGATGCTCCCAGTTCAGAACGACATCAACCTTGCTAGGATCTACAGAAATCCCCTCGGATGAAATCACATGTCCCAAGAATACGACGCGATCCAACCAGAACTCGCACTTGGAGAACTTTGCATACAACTGCTGATCTCTCAGCGTCTGAAGGAAAATACGCAAATGCTCCTTGTGCTCCAACGGAGTCTTCGAATAGACTAAGATGTCGTCGAAACACGATCACAAACTGATAAATAAACTCGTGGAAAACTTGGTTCATCAAATCCATAAAGACTGCAGGGGCATTAGTCAATCCAAACGGCATCACAAAAACTCGAAATGCCCGTACCTCGTACGAAAAGCAGTCTTCACGACATCTTGATCTATCACCCTCAACTGGTGGTACCCTGAATGAAGATCAATCTTCGAGTACATCGCAGAACCTTGCAACTGATCGAACAGATCATCGATTCTCGGCAACGGGTACTTGTTCTTCACAATGGCTTTATTCAACTGGCAAAAATCAATGCACATTCGCATTGAGCCATCCTTCTTCTTCACAAACAAGATGGGCGCTCCCCACGGCAACATACTAGGTCGGATAAAACCTTTCTCCAACAAATCATCTAACTGCACCTTGAGTTCTCTCAACTCCGCAGGCGCCAGACGATAAGGAGCACGAGAAATCGGAGCTGTGCCAGGAACCAGCTCTATGTTGAAGTCAATCTCCCGCCTTGGAGAAAAACCAGGAATATCCTCCGGGAACACATCCGGGAAATGTCGCACCACGGGAACGTCACTGAGCTGAACGCGGAAAGAAGAAGACGCATCCAAAGCGTAGATCATAAAGTCAGCATTCCCCAAAGACAACAATATAAATATCTCCATCGCTGAAACCAATGGGATCTTTGATCTAGAATCCTGGCCGTAGAAGTCCCACTTCTCGCCAGACAAAGGCCTAAAGCGCACAATCCCATGGAAGCAGTCCACGGAGTCCCTATAGTTGGACAACACATCCATCCCAACTATGCAATCAAAATCCCAAAGCATCAAACGGATCAAGTTCGCTAACAGGACATGCTCACCAAACCGCAACAGACCATCCAACAAAACCTCCTGGGAGAACAAGCTCACACCGCCAGTGGTAGACACGGAAACAGAATCGCGTAACGAAATGGTACACAGACCATGCTCAACAACAAAAGAATCAGAAATAAACAAATGCGATGCACTGGTGTCAAACAACACATGTGCAGGAAAGTCAAAGACAAGGCAAGTACCTGCGATCACCCGACTCGGTGTCTCCTCGGCCTGCTCCCTAGTGATGGCGTTAACTTGAGCATGCTGGGGTCCAGAGAAGATAGGCTGAGACGACTGTCCGAACCGCGATGGACCAGGCTTCTGAAACGGCCTAAACTGAGTCTCACCTAATCGGGGCTGCGGAAACTGAGGGGAACGACCCCTAGACTGACCTCCTCGACCCTGAGGCTGGGCCGCGGTCTGCTGTGACCCAGCTGACGGACACACTCTCGCAAAATGCCCGTACTGACCACAAAGGTTGCAGGAGCCCTGCACACCAACACACTGCGTAGACGGATGCTTTCCACCGCAAAATCCACAAAACTCAGCCCGAGAACCACTGCTACTCGAGCTGCCTGAACCAGAAGAGCCAGAACCCGACTTCTTCTTAAACTGCTGACCTCGGGGTCGAAACCTCTGCGGCCAGACTGCTGAGCCACCTGTGGCTGCTGCTGCTGCTGGGGCTGATAGGCTGACTGGGAGGACTGAGAAGACTGCGCTCACCAACACACTGCGTAGACGGATGCTTTCCACCGCAAAATCCACAAAACTCAGCCCGAGAACCACTGCTACTCGAGCTGCCTGAACCAGAAGAGCCAGAACCCGACTTCTTCTTAAACTGCTGACCTCGGGGTCGAAACCTCTGCGGCCAGACTGCTGAGCCACCTGTGGCTGCTGCTGCTGCTGGGGCTGATAGGCTGACTGGGAGGACTGAGAAGACTGCGCTCCCTGAATAGCAGGACGACCAAACGGCACTGCCTGCTGCCTACGAGCACGAAGGCTACGCAAACCTTCCTCAATGTCAATGGCATTGTCCACAGCCTCAGCGTAAGTCTTGGGCTTACTAGTCAAAACTATCTGATACAACTCTTCATTCAAGCCCTCAAGAAATCGAGTCCGCTTGGCCCTCTCCCGGCCAGAAACATGGGGAATGTATGCCAACAGAGAAGAAAACTTCCTAGCATACTCCCTAACAGTCATCGAACCCTGCTCCAGATGATCGAACTCCCGCTCCCGGGCGTTCACATAAGACTCGGGTACATACTCCTGTTGGAAGGTCTCGCAAAAGCTGTCCCAATAGATCCCAACACCGGTCCTTACCACCAGCGCTCTGCAGCCTTCCTAAGAAAGAGAGTCACTAAACTCAGCCGAAGATCATCATCATACTGCACCCGATCAAAAAGACCAATGATGTTACGGAGCCACGAGTCCACATCCTCACTGGACTCATCACAATTAAAGACTGGAGGGTTCATCCGCTGAAACCGTGCTATAACAACATCCATCCGCTCCACCGGGGAGGCAAGTCACCAACTTCCTCCTCCTCCTCATGCCGACTACGAGAACGTCTAGGAGCGCTACGCCGATCCTCATTCCGTCCTGCCGATTCCTCAAACTACCCCCTACCTCTACCACGACGTCTAGGCGGCATCTACAAAAACACTCAACAGGATCAAGCAAGACAGAACAGATACAGCATAGAACACAAAAATATACAGCACGTATCACATGGTCAAGCACATGCAACACACAACACTGTGCCTAGACTCAAGTGTGATCAAAGAAATCGAGCTTATCCCAGCTTAAGCTCTGATACCAAAAATGTCAGGCCTCGTGCTCTAAACAGAGTAAAAACACCAAAACACATGCGGAAGCTATCAAAAAGCGGGTAAAATTTTTGCTTTTGGCCTGACGAGTTTAAAACAATATAATTTAAAATAGCACGATACTCAAAATAGAATCCCAGCTTACGAAAATCACCACAACAAAAACAGTATAGCATAAAACAAGTATCAGAGTCCAACAATCAAATACACCAACGAAGCACAGGGCATCCCCCTGGCTAAGAATACTGATACATATAAATATGCTATACGCCACTGGGATACTCTAACCACCTCCTGGGGCACCACCAGCTGGGCTAAAACCACGACCAGCTGTAAAACCTTGGTTTCCTGAAAACAACACAACAAGGGAAACAACCAAGCCCCAGAGGACATGGGTCAAACCCCACGTACGGAGAGCAACTATAAAACAAGCAGTAAACAAGCAAAGAACTAAAAGCATGAGGGACAATGCAACAGCCGAAGGATACAAGCCACTCGGCGCATAGGGGAAATGAGAGTGCGGAATCACCGCTCGCCCTCGCATCCTGGTAAGTAAACAGAACAACAACAACAACAACAAGGCAATGGCTGCGAAAGCTGAAAGGAGATGCAAATGCGTGTATGCAACATGCTGGAATAACAAGCATATAAACATATGCGAAACAATAATAACATCAGCAAGTATACACCACATAACTCACGGCCAGTCTCACAAACAGCAGCCTCAACAGGCAACAAATCACCGCAGCCAGCAAATAGCCATCTCACAAATTATTCAAGCCATAACCTCGCTGTAATTACAAGCTCAATCCGTACCTCAATTCCTAGCACAATTTCCACAATCAAAGAGCCCGAGAGATCTAAGTCCAACACCTGCTAACACACGCACAAGCAGGTTCAGGTAAATACCAATAGAACTCACGGCCAAGCACTGGCTGGGAGCAACAACTCAACCAGCAACTACACAACCCATACAACTATAAAAGGAGCTTAAAACAAGGCATAGAACAAGATTCCAACAACTGAATTCGAAAGCTACCTGCGTACACAACACTCAGCCGAAAGACAGTAGCTTCGAGCTTTTGTTCTAGCCAACGATAGCCTCCAAAATGGGTAAGAGATGAAAGAGCTTCTCGAGAGGAGTCCAACGCTACCTCACACGAACCAAACAACGGCCAGCAACGACGGGAATTCACCGGAGAAGCTCACGGTGAATAGTGCTCTAGGGTTCGAGAAACAAAGGACGAATGTCGGGAAAATATTCTAAGTAGGGGATCTAATGCTAAACGTCGAAGACCAAGTCTTCCTTATATATAAATCCCACAATGGCTGGAATCTGATTTAAAAGTCCACCGACATAACCAGTCGACACACGCTACAAACAATTACAACCAGCTGATGCAAAGAAACCAGCTGCTGAATTCTCAACAACGGTAATCAAAACGGTGTCGCAGCGACTTAACAAAACGATGTCGCGCCGCACACGTCATCAAATCTGCTACCATCTGGTCGCCTAAAACCATCGGCTGGTTCTCAAATCAAGCTGGATTAGATAACACTCACAAGCTGATACCAGGCGTTGCATCAAAATGTTGCGTTCCAACTTAATAAAACGGTGTCGCATAGCTTACGTCATCAAATCCAGTCGATAATCCTCGCGCAATACCAGCCGCAATCTAGAGGAAAACCAGACGCAAGCTACAGTAGAGTTGACCAGCGTTGACATCTACTCTCAGCTGGACAACCAGCAGGCACACACAAACCGATCCCACCAGCTGGTACCTGACGCAACACTCAAAACGGCATCGCACCAACTTAACTAAACGTTGTAGTTTTTGCCATTGAATACAAACACACCAAACCGCAACGGCTGGATACAAAACACGCTACCAGACTTCATAGAAACGACGGCGTAGCGAAATCTCGTGCTTACCAATCAAACCATTGCGGCTGGATTTGCCACCGACCAGCTGCTACAACAAAACCAGCTCATACCTCCCAAAACTCAAAAATACGAAAACTTCTAGAATTGTTCCAAATGCTATTTCAGACCCGAAAATGCAAACCAAACTTCCAAATAGAGATCTGAACCACCATAAATCTCTAAAGAATAGATTAATTCCAACCAAATTAATCTTATACAATTCCAGGTCTCACAGACGGACCATGCATATCAGAAATTTGATATGTGGTCAAGAAAGGCAGTTGAGCATAAATTCGTTAGATTTGATAATAAGGATCTCACATCCTCCGTTGCCACAGAAGCGAGACCAGGGCATCAAAATCGCATTCAAGATGTTAATATATCAACTTGCGACTGCATTCGCGGAAAATGGACTATATTTGTAATTCCGTGTCCACATGTCATATGTGCTGCAAAGTGGTTTTGATTGGATCCCGCGTAGCTAGTACAACCTGGGTTCTCAGTAACTGAATATGTGAACACATATGATGGTATATTATATCTTGTCCATGACGAACATTATTGGGATGAACCAAAATTTCGAATACAACACAATATTTTTCGTCTAGAGAGTAGACGAGTAGGTCGTGATCGCACAACATGCTATCTGAATGAGATTGACCAATCAACGAGAGAAAGACATTGAGGGAGGTGATATATGATTAATAATGAACTGCATGATTTATATTTATTCACATGAAATTTCTCTTATACATGTATACTTCATATTTCACGTTTTCTCATTATTTGCATGCATGTTAGGTAAAACTTCGAGAGATTATGCGAGGTCAGAGGAGCAGAAGGTGCTAGACATATTCAACATCAAGATGCAGTGAGCAGAAATTACTTCGTACTATTGTATTATTAAACATTTAATGTTTTAATATATTGAATTACATTTATAATACAATCTTTTTTGTTTGTTTATACAATTAAGTTTATTTATTCATCAAACGGGTGTGGTGTTTGAATATAGTAAATGCTAAAAAAATTAAAGCTGTATTTTTTTTAAATACCAACAAAGATTGGCAGGTTAATACATGAAGTAATAATGAATTAATATCATCACGAAATCAGTACTGGTGATGTCGATATCCCCCTGTACTACACCTAGGATGTCTAATAGTCCTACGATGACGGCCACACTGCTAATCATCATCTCCCTCGGTGGATCGTGTACAACCTATGTGCTAGGTCCATTGTCACGTGTAGCCATGTCATCGACTGGAGTTTGATAGTGTTCATGGTACGAATAAGAGATGTGTTAAATAGATGGTGCATGTGAGCCATAAAACAGGGGATTCATTCTGGATGAATTCTGAGCTGTGCCAGTGTGCCCATCCAGCTCGCATCTATCCATACCAGCTTGGCTCAATTGAGGCTGATCGAGTACCCCTTGCATACAGATTCTTCCTCTGCTCCAATAGTGGGGGTTACCTCGAGCTCGTTTAGCTTCTCACAAAAATAGTTCCGCTCTGCACTTGTACACTGCACTTAATCTATGCTTGATCCAGCTTAAAACTTATTGTGCACATTGCTTATATAATAGTATGTAAAATTCTTACATCGAAAATAACGGAAAACGAGGTGGTCAAAAATTGAATCCGGGGTTTTGACCAAGATAAGATGGAATTAGATCAGATCAGATGAGAACAAGAGTAGTTCAGATGCGATAAGCAAAACAGATCAGATCGGTTAGAGAAAGAGCAGCTCATCTAAGAAGAACAGATCGGAACAGATGAGAACAGTATTTCAGTGAACAGATCAGATTGGAGTTTCGCAATTGTTCAGATAAGATGAAAACATATTAGATCAGATGAGAACAAGAGCAGTTAAGATGAGATAATCAAAACAGATCAGATAGAGCAAGAGCAGCTCAGCTAAGAAGAATAGATCGGAGCATATGAGAACAGTAGCTCCATGAATATATCAGATTGGAGCTTCGACAATATTTCAAATAAGATGGGAGCAGATCAGATCAAATGAGAACAAATGCGGTTCAGATGAGAACAAGAGCGGTTCAGATGAGATAAGCAAAACAGATTAGACAGATAGTGTTGGGGAACCGTGGCGGATCTGGATCCCGTCTCCCGGCGAGGCAGCGGAAGAATAAAATTAGGCCGGGAAACGTTCAATACAATTCAAGAATAACACAATATGAACCATTCATAGGGCGTTTAGGCAGTTAACTTGCTGACGACTTGCGCCTGGCTCCAACCGGAATTACAAGAAGACCGGCTCTTCACGGTAGGCGGCTGTAGATTCGTCAATCAGGTCCACGACCGGAAGGGAGACTCCTTCGTCAGCCTGCACTAGAAGGCCTGATGAGATCAGTTCGGACGGATTCTCCTCGAAAGGTTGGTCGGAACAAATTCCGGCGAGGGAGGCGGCGGCGGCGGCGACAAGCGACGGCCGTGCGTGAGGTTTTGTGGAGGAGGGGGCGGCGGCTTTTTAGTGATGGAGACTAGGGTTAATTGTGATGTCTTACAATGATCAAAGCCCTAAGTCATCTTAATTAAATTAAGTTGCTAGATGGGCTTGAACCGGCCCAATGGACTTGGGTCATACCTAGGTCCATGTGAACATTCGGTTCGTTTAATTCATTGCGATTTCATCATAACTCCGATCGACGATCAGATCGGACCTATCGACTCAGTTTCCAAAACTGAATATTATGATATGAAAAACCATTTTTCAAAACCCCAGTGCAAAATGACCGTTTTGCCCCTCAACAGCGGAAATCACGATTTGACCCCTGTTGACTTTTAGGAAGTCGCACTTCCAAAATCCTCCTCCTATGCTCAACACATTGAGCTCAGTATCCGTGTGGGAATCTTGAATCCAGTACTTATGTGACCCTCAATGGTTCAGGGTACAGCTAGACGTGGGCCCACAACCATTGTGGATCCGGAATCACAATTCCGGACTTGCTCATCGGATCATGGTAAGAGCGTCTAGCAACATCGCCCCATGATCCCCTAGGTATCACTGATAGTGCCTGCAAGAACCAGTTCGTCGTGGTTAGCTTACAGTACGGTCCTTTCAATCCATATATCCCGATCAGATCAACGACCATTGGTAAATCGAGAGTCGCTATAGATCCGATAGCTATGCATACATCTTGGAGATCGAATAGTGACATCACGAGTGTAATTAGATAAACCCATTTACCTAAAACACTTCTAGTACTCTGGCCAGAGATTTATACACTATTATCCCCTCAGATAGCATAGGATATCCACGCATGTCTGCGAGCGGTGAATCCTCGACAACGATGCATCGAATCCTACATGCATCGGGGTCTCACCCAATCCCGACGCCTTGTGACCC
>KQ997579.1:21460-43509 GCA_001598015.1 Dorcoceras hygrometricum | reverse complement strand
CTGCAAGAACCAGTTGGTCGTGGTTAGCGTACAGTACGGTCCTTTCAATCCATATATCCCGATCGGATCAACGACCATTGGTAAATCGAGAGTCGCTAAAGATCCGATAACTATGCTTACATCTTGGAGATCGAATAGTGACATCACGAGTGTAACTAGGTAAACCCATTTACCTAAAACACTTCTAGTACTCTGGCCAGAGATTTATACACTATTATCCCCTCAGATAGCATAGGATATCCACGCATGTCTGCGAGCGGTGAATCCTCGACAACGATGCATCGACTCCTACATACATCGGGGTCTCACCCAATCCCGCCGCCTAACGACCCCAAGTGAGTCGGCAAACGGGTCATAGTGAGGTTCCTATCATGTAGAGCCTCAATGTCGTTTCGAGTCGTGAGGACTAATCAGTACAACCAAGACCCCGGACTTATCCACTCGACAAATGGTAACCACTTGGAAAGTCCGAACGAGGGTAGTTCGATATATCACCAGGTCACTATCTATCTGCATGCTCAGAACATCACAATGTTCCTACCAATGAAACATGGTACTTCGCATCGCAGATACTAGTCTCGAGCTCGGGCGGCCTTATCCTCATTTTGACGGTCCAATCGACTGGAACCAATTCAGAATACACAGTGACTATTAGATGTGTTTCATGATAGCCGTCATACCCACTATCACATCTAACATATACTATAGTGCATTCTAGGTATTTACTCAACGTAATTGTTAATCATCATACAACACAATGAAAGTAAAGAACGCCATAAATAAATGCAAATATCATATATAAAGATTGTCATATACAAGAGTCTATAAACCCACACGCCACAAGTTGTCTAGTTGGGCATCTACTCTAACAGATAGAGCAAGAACATCTCAGATAAGAAGAACAGATCGGAACATATGAGAACAGTAGTTCATTAAACAGATCAGATTGGAGGGAACACAATACACACATATATATACACCGAAATGAAGAGAACACAATACACATATATATACACCGAAATGCATGAAAAACGAGATAGTAAAAAACGTGAACCCGTGATTTCGGGTTCCAGATTCTAACTCATACGCATGACTATCGGGAAACGGTGAGAATTCGAGATTTTGAATCCTGGATTGTTATAGATTTGACAATGTTTATATTTTGTAATATTTTTATAAATTTTATTTTTTCTATTATTTTTTTTAAAAAGCCAAATGCATATTTTTATATAAACACACATATATAAACTATGCTAAAATATGCTTTTCATTAAAATATGAGTTTGGTGTAGGAATGAAAAATTTTCCCTTGAATTAGGCTCCCAAGGAGAACCCGTACCGGACGGGTTATAATTAAATATTAATAATATATAATAGTAAATAATATATATTATTGGATATATAGATGTGAAGATGTACTAATAATATAGAATTGTAAATAACATATATATATCCTTTGATATATTAGAAGTGGGGATGAGGATCCCCGTCCCTAAACAGATCTCTATGGGGATGGGGATGAAATCCCCGATTTATTTGGGACGGATATGGTAATAATGAAACCGACCCCGCTCCGCAACATTATCATCCCTAGTTTGATCAAACATTCCTTCAAATTTTCATATTTATGCAAAAAATATTATTTTTTATGTTAAAGAATTACCTTTCATATTAAAAATATTTATATACAAATTTGATCGAACCGTCTCATTAATACCACGTATGTTTTTTTTATATGCACGTATGGTTTTTTTTTTAATTTTAGACTCACCCCTGTTCTCTTCCCCTACGAATTTTGCTACCTTTTGACTTATGTATCCAATGACGGTTCCTTGCCTATGTTGCCCCCTAATAAAGTAATCTTGGCTGACGTGGACAAGATTTAACACATATTCTTGCGAGATCTAGGACAATTTGTGATATGGAGTTTCTAATTGACCCCAAATGAAGATCCAATTAACATGAAATACTTTTTATATCAAAAACATTATTTTCACTCTAATTATAGATCGAATCTATCTATATCATAATCACTATCTATGAGACCATCTCATTGGAGACTTAATCAAGATTTTATCGTGTAATCTTAAATAAGAACTAAATCTAGTCAAGTTCATATTTGAAAGTAATTGGTATTGTTTATTAGGTAGGATGTGATAACCAAATGATGTATATGTGATATGAGTGAAAAAAAAATATACTTGACATGAGATAATTTATGCAGTATGATTAATTATATGATGATTGATATATAAGTCGAGGGTAATTTATAAATCAATTATTATGTTTAATTCAATTATTACCTTACCATCTACACGATAAGCTGCTTAATTAATGTGTTTTCATCATCTTGTAATATATTTATAAAAGTCAAATTGATGCAAATCTATTGAAACATTGATTTCGTCATCAAGGAATAAATAAAAGAAAATGGGTGTAAGTGGTTTACAACTTTACATATAATGGTTTTTTTTGTGGTTGACGAATTTTAGTTTTTTTTTTTTTTTCACCCAAAAGAATGGTGATAGGAATATTTTCATGCAATTTAGGCATATCCGAACACAAAGTTGCTATATCCGACCACAGTTCTAAAATTGATCATCTCTGTCCATTTGAACGACTGCGAAATCAACAAAAAGATGGAGCAATCTAAATTGGATCGCCTGACAACAATAAGTTCCAAATGGTTTTGGTTCCCATTTATTTAGGTTTGAACCGATATTGGTTTCAATTAATTTTTAAAAATTTACATTTCAAAAGTTCTTAAAAAAATTGAATTGAACAATAGATGTGATAAGGCAGGTAGTAAAAATAATTTTTTTCTAACGATATAGCACATGACATTATGATTACTTTTTCTATCTGTTCATTACATGATCCATTATAAATATATTTTTATTATATGACTAAGTTATCTATGATACTATAAGACTTTAAGTTTAAGTTAATGTACGTTTTCATTCTGGTGCTAAAATAATTCAAGCCAACAATTTTTTAATTAATACACAATTGAAAAATATAAATAGATTATTCAAAATTATGGATTTCATTATGTAAGCAATGTGGTAATTAATTTTGTTTTATCCTAAACTTTAGAAATGATAAACGTTCATTCTTCATTCCAAAATCACACCAAAAACATAAATTCTTTCTTCCATAACATAAAATTATAGAAGTAATTTATAGGATTTAATAAGAGATTAATTTCCTAATAAGTGTTTATCTTTGGAAGGAATAGAAGTAGTGAGAGATTAGTGAGTTTGTATTACCAATTCTCTCGTCTTCTTTGTTATTAATAAAGAGTATTTTGAGTGAACGTAACCCAATATTTGGGTGAACCACTATAAATATTGACGTTCATCTTATTTATTTATTTAGTTATTCTTGTGATATTCCGCTAAGGTGCGATCTCAAATTCGTATTAATTTCCATTATATCCCAACAATTGGTATCAGAACGGATTTCAAATACCATAGGCAGTCCTAATATGCTCTATGGTTGCAGTTTAGTATGAACTTCCACATCAGAAAAGGTTTTTTTAGATAGTATTAGGAAAGTAATTGTTTTATGTCTGAGCTTTGATTAATTTGTTCAATCAATCACAAAAGATGGAGGTATGTACGAGCAATATGATTATCTTTAAATCCTCTAACTATCAAATTTGGAAGAGAAAGATGAGAGATTTCATATTGCTAGCCAAGATGCAGTTACCGGTGTTCACTGAATCTAAACCAGATGATGAGATGCTGAATGAATCTTTGAGCATGAATAAGTCTGTGGGTACATCCAAAATTTGTTGATGATAATGTGTGTAACAACTTTGTAATGAGACTCCTGCTCATACCCTTTGGGTAAAGTTGGAGACCTTATATGCCATCAAAATTGGCAACAACAAATTATTCTACCTAAGCGAGTTAGTTTGAGGCCAGTACAAAGAAGGAACCTTGGTGGTAGATCACCTGAATGAGATTCAAGCGTACATGTAGAAATTATTGGGCATAAACTAGATGAGGAGATAACTGCCTTTTTTGTACTAGCTCCATTACATGAGTCTTGGAGACTGAATGTATCACTCACAAATACAGCCTCATGAGAAGTCAGGACTGTGGGCTTCATCAAGAGTGACATATTGAATGAGAGATGAGGAAGAGATCCCAGGGTACTACTATCTAACAATTAGATATTTTGGCCGCCGAGTCAATGGGAAGAAGCAAGATCAGGGGAAACACATAGCAAATTCTCAGGAAGATATACCGATATAAGGTATCATCGTTGTGGAGAAAAAGAACATATTAAGTGTTTTGGCAGCGACGGATCCGGATCCCACTCCCGGGGCGTAGTGGAAGAATTTAAAAATGGAGCCTGAGAACGGTCAATAGACCTATATAATAATTAAAAAACATTAATAGAATATTTAGAATATACCTTGCTGGCATCTAGGTGCCTGGCTCCGACCAATTCCACAGGGAAATTGGCACTTCAACGGTTGAACAGCTGCGGCCTCCTAATCCTGTCCACGACCGGAATCTCAATTCCTTCGTCGGTTAGCACTAGAAAACCGACAAAAGTTTCACGGACAGAATCTCCTCGCCGGTATGGTCGGAATAAATTTCGGCGGGCGACGGCGGCGAGGGAGGAGAGGGAGGGAGAAAGAATTTGCTGAATAGCTTTTGGAGTGTTTTTAAATGAATACCCCAGGGCCTCTATTTATAGATTTTCATGGGCTCAAACCAAGTAAATGGGCCTGGGTCGGGCCCAGGCCCAGGTGTACATTGGTTTCAAGTTCATCGTTGTGGCTTCATCATAATTCCGATTGACGATCAGATCGGACCGATCTACAGTTTACAAAACGGATCATTATGATGTGAAAACAATTTTCGGACCACCTAATCCAACATAGCAGTTAGGCCCCTATAAGTTTTAAGGATAGTCATACTAGTCCAAGCTTAAGGAAATTGCATTTCCACCCTATTTAATTTTAGGAAGTCACACTTCCATCATTCCTCCTACTATACTCAACAAATTGAGCATAATTTCCGTACGGGAATTGAGAAACAAGTACTTGTATGACCCTCAATGGTTCAGCGATACAGCTAGCCGTGGGCTCACAACATTTGTGATTTCGAAACCACATTTTCGGACTAACCCATCGGATCATGGTAAAGCATCTAGCAACATCGTCCCATGATCCCCTAGGTATCAGTGATAGTGCCTGCAAGAACCAAGCGGTCATGGTTAGCGTACAGTACGGTCCTTTCAACTCAAATATCCTTATCAGATCAATGATCATTGGCAAATCGAGAGTCGCTAGAGATCCAATAACCATGCATACATCTTGGAGATTAAATAGTGACATCGCATGTGTTATTAGGTAAACCCATTTACCCAAAACACATCTAGTACTCTGGCCGAAGATTTATCACACTATTATCTCCTCAGATAACATAGGATATCCATGCACAAGGGCGAACGGTGAATCCTCGATATCGAAGCATTGACTCCTACATGCATCGGGACCTCACCTAACCCCGCCACTTGATGACCCCAACTGAGTCGGTAAATGGGTCAAAGTGAGGCACCTATCATGTAGAGTCTCAATGACGTTTCGAGTAATGAGGGCTAGTCTGTACAACCAAGACTTCGGACTTAATCCACTCGAAAAATGGTAACCACTTGAAATATCCGAACGAGGGTAGTTCGATAGATCACCAGGTCACTACCCATCTGCATGCTCATAACATCACTATATTCCCTACCAATAAAACGTGGTACTTCACATCGCAGATGCTAGTCTCAAGCTCGGGCGGCCCTTATCCTCTTTTGGACGGCCCAATTGACTAGTAACAGGTTTAGAATACACGGTGACTATTAGATGTGTTTCATGATAGTCATCAATTCAAATATCACATCTACCAATAAAACGTGGTACTTCACATCGCAGATGCTAGTCTCAAGCTCGGGCGGCCCTTATCCTCTTTTGGACGGCCCAATTGACTAGTAACAGGTTTAGAATACACGGTGACTATTAGATGTGTTTCATGATAGTCATCAATTCAAATATCACATCTAACATCCACTATAGTGCATTCAAGGTCTTTATCCAACAATTGTAATCATAATAATGAAGATAAAGAATGCCATAAAAGAATACGAATTTCATAAATGAAGATCGTTTTACATGAAGTCAACAAGAACCCACACGCCACAAGTTGGCTAGTTGGGCACCTACTCTAACAATCTCCCACTTACCCTAAAGCCAACTACTCATCAGACGCAGTCCCATTGCTTCGTGATGTTTTTCAAACAATGGTCCTGGCAAGGGCTTCGTAAGTTGATCAGCAATGTTGTCTGTAGAGGTGACTCTCTCAACTGCTATGTCACCTCTAGCCACAATATCCCGGATTATGTGGTATTTTCTCAATATATGTTTGGATCTTTGGTGATACCTAGGTTCCTTTGCTTGCACAACGGCACCTGTGTTGTCACAGTACACCAGGACTGGACCAACTCCTTCAGGGATTACGCCCAACTCTTGGACGAAATTCCTTATCCAAACCGCCTCTTTAGTAGCAGCTGATGCTGCGATGTACTCACCCTCAGTGGTTGAATCCGCGATGGTGTCTTGCTTGGAACTCTTCCAAGAGACAGCACCACCAGTGAGCATGAATACAAATCCAGAGGTCGACTTCGAATTGTCCACATCGCATTGGAAGCTAGAATCAGTGTAGCCTTCCAATTTTAGTTCACCATCCTCATAGACCATGAACATACTCTTAGTCCGTCGTAAGTAATTATGAATATCTTTGACGGCCTTCCAATGCATTTGGCCGGGATTTGCTTGGTAGCGGCTCGTGACACTCAGAGCTATGTGACATTCGGTCTAGTTGAGATTATACTATACATAATACTACATATTGCCGAGGCATATGGTACACGTGTCATACTCTCTATCTCCTCATCAGTTTTCGGACACATAAACTTAGATAGAGTGACCCCGTGGCACATAGGCAGGTGTCCTCTCTTGGACTCTTCCATTGAGAACCACTTAAGTATGGTATCGATGTAGGTCGCTTGGGTGAGTCCGAGCATCATTTTCGATCTATCCCTATAGATCTGTATTCCCAGAATGTAGGATTCTTCATCCATGTCCTTCATCGAGAATCTACTAGACAACCATACTTTTATTGACTGCAGCATTCCTACATCATTCCCAATGAGTAGAATGTCATCAACATAAAGTACAAGGAATCGATCTATCCCTATAGATCTGTATTCCCAGAATGTAGGATTCTTCATCCATGTCCTTCATCGAGAATCTACTAGACAACCATACTTTTATTGACTGCAGCATTCCTACATCATTCCCAATGAGTAGAATGTCATCAACATAAAGTACAAGGAATGTCACAGCATTTTTAACTACCTTCTTATATACATGGCTTCTCGGGATTCTTGATGAAACCAAATTCTTTAATTGTTTCATCAAATCTCAGGTTCCAACTTCTCGATGCTTGTTTGAGACCGTAGATCGATCTCTGAAGTTTTCATACTTTATGCTCACTTCCTACAGATGTGAAACCCTCAGGCTGCGTCCTATAGATCTCTTCCTTAATGTTTACATTAAGGAACTTAGTTTTCACATCCATTTGCCATATCTCATAGTCGTACCATGCGGCTATTGCTAGTAGTATTCTAATTGACTTGAACATTGCGACTGGTGAAAAGGTTTCATCATAGTCAACACCTTATCTTTGAGTGTAACCTTTCGCGACCAGTCGCGCCTTGTAGGTCAGTACTTTACCATCAGGCCCAAGTTTTCACTTGTATATCCATTTTTGCACCCAATACGAACAATTCCTTTGGGAGGATTTACAAGAGTCCGGAATTGGTTCGAATGCATTGAGTCAATCTCAGATTGCATTGCTTCAAGCCACAAATTAGAATCAGCATCGGAAATTGTCTCCTTGAAGGTTCTTGGATCACATCCAACAGTTTGATCACTTTGATCATCTTCAAGGAGGAAACCATATCTAACAGGAGCCCTAGGAACCCTTTCAGATCTCCTAGGTGTATCCATATCAAGGATTGGCTCTTGAGGTGTGGGAGATTCACTTGGTACTTCAGTTGGTTCTCGAACCTCTTCAAGTTCTACTATCTTGCCTTTTCTATCAAGTAGAAATTCCCTTTCCAGAAAGATGGCATTTCTAGAAACAAACACTTTTGTTTCATTCGGATAGTAGAAACAATATCCAATGGAATTCTTTGGATAGCCAATGAAGTAGCATAATATGGATCTATCATCCATCTTATCTCCCACTATCTTTTTTACGTAAGCAGGACATCCCCAAATCCTCAAGTATGAGTACTTGGGCGGCTTGCCCATCCATATCTCATATGGAGTTTTATCCACTGCCTTTGTGTGGACATTGTTCAACAACATTACGGCCGTTTCGAGCGCATAGCCCCAAAACGAAGTAGGAAGTTCATGGAAACTCATCATAGATCGAACCATGTCCATCAAGGTTCGATTACGATGCTTTGCTACACCGTTGAGCTGTGGTATGGCCGGAGGAGTACACTGTGAGAGAATCCCATTCTCTTTAAGATAGTCTTGAAATTCATCACTCAAGTATTCTCCACCTCGATCGGATCGAAGTGTTTTAATGCTTTTTCCCAGTTGATTTTCTACTTCAGCATTGAATTCCTTGAACCTTTCTAAGGATTCAGACTTGTGCTTCATTAAGTACAAGTACCCATACCTAGAGTGATCATCGGTAAAGGTGATGAAGTAGGTGTGATCGGACTTAGTACCAATGCTAAATGGGCCACACACATCAGAATGGATCAAATCCAATAGGCCTTGAGCACGTTCAGGCTTGCCCGTGAAGGGCAATTTTGTCATTTTTCCCTTGAGACAAGATTCACAAGTTGGTAGGGAGTTAATATCAGACATATTAAACATGTCACTCCTAATCAACTTGTTCATCCTATTTAAGGAAACATGACCTAGCTTAGCGTGCAAAAGTTGTGCCGGGTTCAAACTATCGTTTTTCCTTTATCGTTGTTGTGTATGTTTCCACATTGCGAGTTGGAACTTCTCTCAATTTTAAGGCGTATAGATCGTTTGCACGTTCCCCAATTCCAATTAAACATTCATTCTTGTAAATATTGCAAACCGAATTGGCAAAATGATAATAATATCCATCATCATCAAGCATAGAAATGGAAATGATATTCTTTATTAATTCAGGAAAAATAAAACGTTTCTCAACAACAACTTAAAATTTGAAGAAAGAAATAAATAAACATCTATGATGGCTTCTGATGCAACCCTTGCTCCATTGCCAAGCCTCAAGTGGGTCTCACCCTCTCTAAGACGTCGGTTTCTTGTCATTACCTGCAAGTAATTGCAGATATGAGATCCACATTCGGTATCAAGTACCCAAGAAATCGAGTTAAGAGACATTTATTTCAATGTAGAACATATCTTTCGCAGTTCGCAACTGCTCGAGGTAATCCTTACAGTTCCTCCTCCAATGCCCAGGCTTGTGGCAGTTGTGACAAACATCCTCAGACTTGTTCGGCTTCAAAGTCCTTACCTTGGACTTCTTGGCTGGCTTTTCCTCCTTCACAGAGGCAGAACGCTTCTTACCCTTGCGTTTGGGCCCCTTCTTCACAGAGGAAGAAGAGCCCAAAAGGAGTACGGGCTTGTCCTTCTTTATGGTCCCCTCGAACACGACAAGCATGTTTACCACCTCTTCAAGGGTGGCCTCCAGCTTGTTCATGTTAAAGTTGACCACCAACGGGTCAAACGCAGCAGGCAGGAAGATGAGAAGCAGATCCACAGACAGCTAATGTGAAAGCGTGATATCAAGGCCCACTAGCTTCACAATAAGCCCAATCATACGGACCCCATGCTCGCGGACCGAAGTCCCTTCGCGCATGCGACTCGTCATGAGCTCCTTGACAGTAGTGAACCTCTCAGTCCGAGAGTTCTTCCCATACAGCTCTTTGAGATGAAGGTGTATGCCAGCAGCATACTCCATCTTCTCAAATCGTCGCTGCAATTCGTTGGACATAGATGCTATCATATACCATCGTGCCTTAAGCTCATCATCCCACCAATTTTCCAGCTTCGCCAGCTCCTCCGGGCTGGCATTGGCAGGGGCTTCCTTCGGAGGGCTCTTCTCTAGCGTGTAGAGAAGTTCCTCCGAAGCGAAGACAATCTTGAGGTTTCGAAGACAATCTTGGTAGTTTAAGCCAGTGAACTTGTTGCCATCCAGTATAGCAGCAAGTGGATTTTTGATCGAAGACATAATGAAAGCAGTTTATACTGAAAAGAAAAACAGATATGCATTACTGACTATTTATGAAAAACGCTAAGACATAAAACATGGTCATTAAGTTTTATGAATTACTCTCTCACTATTTTAACGATTTCACCACCCTCGAATGAATCGAAAAAGCAAGTTTTTAGTGGGTACACAGAGTCCAATCAAGAAATCATAGTCCCGAATAATATCAGCCAACCATGACCCTCAAAAGGTAGAGCCCAATTGCAACAGGTGCAACCTCCATGTATTTACCTCATGTCCAGTAAGGGCCCAATAATATGACGCCGATTACTATCACGTGTCAAGATGACCCATCAATGTTGAGTCGTGATGGACGGTCCCCTTAATGTCCCCAATAATATGAGCCAACGTTAAAGGGAGTTCCAACCAACTCATAGCAAGTGTCAATGACGTGTACAGCTTTTCGGCACACAGAACCCCCCAATAATATGAGCCGGGCTATGTATGCGGGTAGCATCGACGTACACCCATTGTTGATGGAAGGTAGAAATTTTAAACAATATTTAAATTTCCTTAGCTTCATGATCTTATCGAATAAACTTTGATTTTATGATCAATTAAGAAGTCATGGACTAACATTGTCTAAAAGTGCTTTCAGGTGGTTGGAGGGGCTAAGAGCAACTTAAAAACCAACCTCCTTAGACAAAGTAACGCCCTTCAGGGATACTTAGCCGGTACAAGCCGTTTTTAAGCCAGTCTATAAAGGACTCCCTTAGATAACGTTTTATCACATTTCTTCATAATTATCAACAAACTAAGTTCCTTCAATTTAATCATGAAACTTTTAATCTTGATATAAATTTTAAATCAAATTTAAATAGAGGGATTTTAATTTTTAAATTTGATCTCAATAATTTTAAATCAAATTTAAAAATTACAGATTCAACAGATATATATCACATATATAATTGGGATGATCGATAAACGAGAGATATGCGATCCGTGGTTGCCAAGCACGGATCTAGATCCAATCCTAGGTGACATGCAGTATGCAAATGCAATCCTATTACATAAGCTTCCAGTTTTACAAGTCTTCGATCTTCAATATCTTTGTTCATTATCTCCATCATCTTCAAAAATATCCTCCCACTAAGTCTAATATTTACATTTAAATAACCATGACAAATAGGGATACATTTTAAAGGGGTAGGAACGGGCCATAAACCAGGCTCACTTTGAAATGATTTCAATAATATTACAACCAAGAATTGTAAAACCTAGCATACACCTAACACATTGGGCATGACTCTAGATCATCCCAAACATTATCCATTCAATTAACTCAATTAATTGACATAAATAAAATAATCAAATCAAATTTGATTTTATCCAACAAAATCAAATTTCAAATATAAAATCATATTTTATAAATAAAATATTATTTTGTTATTTTAATTGCATCAATTTTGGGCTTAAAACAATTTTAGGTCCAATATCTCAAAAAATTAATTTTGGTCCAACCAAAAAACCCAATAGCAAGTATTGGCCCAAAAATCCCTCGGACAGTCGGGACAGGCCCGAAAAACCCTAGAAGTCAAAATTCACCGTGCGGCAGTGCCCCATCGCCCGCAAGCATGAAACACCAGTTCTGCACGCTATGCGCGCCCGGTGTGCAATGTGTGCGCACGGGGGGCAGCCACCTGCGCGACCAGCTCGCGCAGGTGGGACGTCGGGTGTGCGCACCACCGTGCGCGACGTGTGCGCACGGGTACTGGCCAGCGGGCGCTACGCTCGCCGGGCTGTGCGTGCAGGATGCCGCGATCCCGCCGAGATTTGCGAGCAACGGCGTGCGGCCAGAATTTTTTTTTTTTTTTTAAAAATGAGATTTTTAATGCAATACATGCAGAGTGGTGCATTGACAGATCCGAGCCAAGGCTCTGATACCACTGTTGGCGCAGCGGCGGATCCGGATCCCGCTCCCGGGGTTTATCGGAAGAATTAAAAAATGGAGCCCCGGAACGGTCAATACACCTATATAATAATTAAAAAAATTCATAGAATTTTAGAATATACCTTGCTGGCGTCTAGGCGTCTGGCTCCGACCAATTCCACAATGAAATTGGCACTTCAACGGTTGAACAGCTACGACCTCCTAATCCGGTCCACGACCGGAATCTCAATTCCTTCGCCGGTTTGCACTAGAAAACCGACGAAAGTTTCACGGACGGAATCTCCTCGCCTGAATGGTCGGAATAAATTCCGTCGGGCGGCGGAGGCGGGGGCGGCGGCGAATGAGGAGAGGGAGGGAGAAAGAATTTGCTGAATAGCTTTTGGTGTGTTTTTAAATGAATACCCCAGGGCCCCTATTTATAGATTTTTCATGGGCTCAAACCAAGTTAATGGGCCTGGGTCGGGCCCAGGTCCAGGTGTACATTGGTTTCAAGTCCATCGCTGTGGCTTCATCATAATCCTGATCGACGATCAGATCGGACCGATCTACACAATTTACAAAACTGAGCATTATGATGTGAAAACAATTTTTCGGACCACCAAATCCGAAATAGTAGTTAGGTCCCTATAAGCTTTAAGGATAGTCATACTAGTCGAAGCTTAAGGAAATTGCATTTCAACCCTATTTAATTTTAGGAAGTCACACTTCCATCCTTCCTCCTACTATTTGAATTGAGAAACCAGTACTTGTTGACCCTCAATGGTTCAGGGATACAGCTAGCCGTGGGCTCACAACATTTGTGACTCCAAAACCATATTTTTGGACTAACCCATCGGATCATGGTAAAGTGTCTAGCAACATCGCCCCATGATCCCCTAGGTATCACCGATAATGCGTGCAAGAACCAATCAGTCATGGTTAGCGTACAGTATGGTTCTTTCAACTCAAATATCCCTAATCAATGACCATTGGCAAATCGAGTGTCGTTAGAGATCCAATAACCATGCATACATCTTGGAGATTAAATAGTGACATCGCATATGTTACTAGGTAAACCCATTTACCCAAAACACATCTAGTACTCTGGCCAGAGATTTATCACACTATTATCTTCTCAGATAGCATAGGATATCCACGCACAAGGGCGAGCGGTGAATCCTCGACAACGAAACATCGACTCTTACATGCATCGGGACCTCACCCAACCCCGCCACCTGATGACCCCAACTGAGTCGGTAAACGGGTCAAAGTGAGGCACCTATCATGTAGAGTCTCAATGACGTTTTGAGTAATGAGGGCTAATCTGTACAACCAAGACCTCGGACTTAATCCACTCGAAAATGGTAACCACTTGAAAAGTCCGAACGAGGGTAGTTCGATAGATCACCAGGTCACTACCCATCTGCATGCTCAGAACATCACTATGTTTCCTAACAATGAAACGTGGTACTTCACATCGCAGATGCTAGTCTCAAGCTCGGGCGGCCCTTATCCTCTTTTGGACGGTCCAATTGACTAGGAACAGGTTTAGAATACACAGTGACTATTAGATGTGTTTCATGATAGCCATCAAATCAACTATCACATCTAACATCCGCTATAGTGCATTCAAGGTCTTTATCCAACAATTGTAATCATAATAATGAAGATAAAGAATGCCATAAAAGAATAAGAATTTCATAAAATAGATCGTTTTACATAGAGTCAACAAGAACCCACACGCCACAAGTTGGCTAGTTGGGCACCTACTCTAACATTAAGAAATATTGTCCACAATGAAAAGATAAAGAAATCACGAATCTGCATATGAGCAAACAAATATCATTGATTAATTCAACATCTTTTATGAGTCAGAGCTGGAGTTTATAAATATGGCAACCCAGGGAACCAGTAGGTGATTGATAGTGGAGCAATGATCTCAGGACTGTGGACTTCATCAAAAGTGGCATCTTGAATGAGAGCTGAGAAAAAATCCAAATGTACTTCTACCTCACAATTAGATCTTTTGGCTGCAAAATTAAGGGAAAGAAGCAAGATCAAGGTAAAAACATATTTGAAGCAATGAAGGAGCACATCCTCAGGAAGATATGCCAATATAAGGTGTCATCGCTATGGAGAAAATAGTGTTGGGTTTTCTGTTCTGTCTTCAATAGATCACGCTCTAAACTGTCGAATAATAGTTCACGATAGCAGGATGGTCTAGGCGAGGAAAGTCCTCTTTCCACAAGACGAAATTGCCCGAGTACAGTGCTCTCCTTCCGGCAATCGTTCCTAAGATAAGACCTACGAATGACAAAGTGTAGCACCACACTATGTAACTCAGACGAACAAAATAAGTATTTGAACTTTATTTTGAGTAGGGAACTGTACGCAGGGAAACAGAGTGGCAAATACAGTGTAGAAGGAAACAATAGAAAATTGTGTTTTGAATTCCTAAACTGCCAGTATTTATAGGGGTTGGTCGGTTGCCTTAAATTGACGCATGCTTTCAAGAAATGCAATTCCAGGAAGTTGCTCTGTTTCTAACAGTTGCATTTCTTTGGAGAAATTTCACGCCATCCCAGTGGTTGCAGAGTTCCGAACAGCTCGCAGTGTTTCAAGCATGAGCAGTTGTACTGTGCCAGAAAAATCGGTTCGGTCTGGTTTAGAGTATGCAGATCGGTTCGCCTGCCCAGATCAGCTCTGGGCTTTGACCAGATCGCGTATTGGAAACAACACGCAGACCCTCCCCTCAGTGCAGGTCGTCACAGCTTGCGATGGTCAACTCAGCTCGCGGCGGTCAACACAGCTCGTCGTGGTCAACGCAGCTTGCGACTTGAAACAGCTCACAACCTGACTGCTTGAAAACAACTCCCGATCTGTCCGCTCGCAACCAGATCGCTTGCAATCTGACAACTTTCACATGAATGAAATAATTCACATGTTCTGACTCATTTGAAAGTTTTTTTTGAATTATTATTGCATCGGGATAGGTAGCTTTTGACCTTGAACATTCCTTAGTGACATACCATCGGATTTACTAGTTAGGTAGTGACGCGATGTCTCGAACTAGCCAACCGTTTGTGTAAATCAAGACATTGGTACTTACACATAATAACTCTCACATATTTTGTTCTCATTGTTGTTTCTCATTGTTGTGTCCTTTTCAGCCCTAGACCATATCTTAGATTCATAAGTGTTTTTCCATTAGAAGCGGACATTACTTCTCACGTATATAGGTGATCTCCCATAGAGGGTATCCTGCCATACCCTACCTTTTAGGTATAAGATCATTAAAAGCAAGCTTAACCTCACCACATGTTGCAGGCATGTCTTACTTGGATTTTATAGGAATGAGAGTTTACAGGTTCCAAGTCTTCGAACTAATGTTTATAACTTAGTTGTCCCTTTGAACCAAGGTCTTGGGATCTCTCAAGGTTGGGTTACCGCTATAAATACTGCTTTGTGCTCTTCCTATTGCTGATTTACTATCACAATGAATGACAATAAAAGGCACTGGCTTATTACAACTAGGAATATCTTCAAGGAAGTTTTTTGGGACCGATTTAACCGTCTATACACTTGTTATTTTGATAATAATCGGTATTTAAAGGGTGTAACCAGATCGAATGATAAGACGCATGATTCAGCAAGGCATTGAAGCCGGGTTGTGATAACCAAACTGGTTCCAGCAGGTTGTTGGAACCACCTTGATACAAAGCAAGCGCTCAACATGCTTATTCCAGCTGAATGCTGAAACCAACTCGATACACGACCGAACGATCTGGTTAATTTATATTGAGCTGCAACAGCTCAGTGTTCTTGAATACTTGTGCACAGAGATACAAATTGAGTAATGAATATAAATCATGCGGAAGTAACTCAAACTGCACTCTAAATTCGAAACCTCAATTAAACAGTTTTATGCGTTCGAGTAATATGCAGTGCGTGAATATGCAAGTACTGAAATCAGTAAAGAAAGATACGCTGATTTGTTTATGGATGTTCGAAGCTCAATCTCCTACGTCTCCCCTTCTTTATCAACGGAAAGGATCCACTAGAAGACTTTGATTACAACGACCCTCGCTGCAACCCATTCCTACGACCCGCAGTCGCAAGAACTCCTAGCCACACCACTGCACACCAGCCCGCAAGATGCGTGTGACTAACTCACTTCTTTACTGCCTCAGTGAGAAAGGCTACAAGGACTTGTTTAACGTCTTTATCCAAAGACTACACACACTTCTTTAACGTCTCAGTGCGTAAGACAACTAGAATTGTTTAACGTCTCTGTCCAAAGACTACAATGGAGAGTATTGAATCACATTCACTCTAATATTTTCGCTCAACTCTTGAATCTGAGTGAATGTGTGTGTGTGAGATTTTACAGTGTAAGCACAGTCTCTCAATGATTAAATCTCTCACACCCTGGGAAGTGCTCCTAGATCGAGCTGGTTTTTCATTGTCTTCCCAGGTTCTATGTTGTGCTTTTCTTGATTTTTCGTTTGGACTTTGCACAACTTTACTCTATCTGTTTTCTTCTGTTTCAATGCGCCTGTATATAAAGCCTCTTCCTGGGTTTATCCGTTGGACACAAAGTTGTAGCCGCTCTGAAAAGTCTTCTAACGCATATGTACTTTGTGTCCTTTGGCTTTTAATGCGTTGCAGGCTTTATTTGACTTGAGCTCTTTTCATCGACGATTCTGCAGCTTTTGCTAACTTCGAGTTCTGTTTGCTTGTGCCTGATGTAGACAAGACAAAACTGTGAGGAATCAGATTTTAGATTTGTGATTAATCGATTTGATTTGGGATTAGTCGCGTGAATTTTGAGGGTTTTACGAGAGAAATCTGATTCCAGTGGAATTCAGGCGTTAGTGTTCAGCTGTAGCGCTAGTTGGTGAAGTCTGACCAGTCGTTGATGGCGTGGGAGTAATATGCCGTCGTTTCGTGAAAATCAGACGTAGCGCATTTCAGACGTCAACGCAAGTCAATGGTACTGTAGCGAGCGAATAATGCATCGTCGTTTTGCAATTCAGTAGTAGCGCTTGAAGAGGTATCTGCTGGCAGCTGAGGCGCGGGTGCGAGGATTAACGAGAACATGACACGTGTTGGTCAACCTTTTAGTGTTGACTGCTGATTGTAGCGCTACCAGCTGTTGGTTTGAGGAACCAGTCGTTGATGTGAGACGACGTCGTTTTGATAAGTTGGAACACCGCGTTTTTGGGTGCAACGCTTTTGTTCAGATGTTGACAGCAATGGTGACGTGATCCTGATACGTCGTCGTTTGAGTTGTTTAGCGTGACCAGACGTTGGTTTGATCAGCTGTTGGCAGCGAGGATGACGTATCCATGATGCGACGTCGTTTTGTGTAGTTACGCTTTGAGTTAATAAGCGTATTTCAGCTATTGGTTGTTTTGGTAGGAATCTGTCATCAGCTGTTGGAGCGCTGTGGCGTCATTTTATTTAGTTGGAACGGTGTCGTTTTGATGTTCCTTTGTGAATGCAACGTCTGATGGTTGCTGCTGGTTTTGTTGAGAGGAAAAGCTGGTTTCTGTTGTAAGATTCCTACTGTTTCGTCGTCTGATGATTTTTGTGCACAGCAGCTGTTGGAATTGGGAGATATATAGATAAGTGTTGATCGACACTTAGAATTATTTTCGAACCCGATATTTCTCATCTCCATCTCAAACCCTCGTTTTAGCTACTGTTCACCGAACGTTTCTTCCCTAGATTTCTGTCGATTCCAGCCTTTGTTTTCGATGATTTTGGTGGCGCTGGATTCCTTGTGAGTTGCTCCTATGATTATTACCCAGTTGAGGCGGTAGAATGACCTTGGAGAGGATCGCGAAGTTACTGGTTTCTTCGTACAGTTGAACTCGTTAGTTCTTCCGCTAGTTTCAGCTGCTGGATTTGAGGTTTTAGGTGCATCCTGCCGTGATTGCCGTAGCAGGAGGGAAGCTGACTTGCTTCAGTTGTTGTGCCGTGCCTTTGTATATCTGTTGAGGTAGAAATCAGCCGTTGAAGGTACGAATTGAGCAAATTTAACAGCTTTGAGCGTGGACATGGCCGTGATTGATGTTATGAAATCTGCTGATGTGATTCTGTGATTTAAGTGGTACAGTTTGTTGAATTTTTTGAGTTGTACATTCTGTTTTCACGTATTGAATTGTATGCATTGAGAATTGAATATTGAATTGGCATACATGCATACATCTTGAGCCTGATTGACAGATTGATTGATGACCTGATTTAGAGCCACGTTGTGACTGGCCGACAGATGTGTCATGCCTGAAAAGTCCAACGCTATCATCGGAGTGGTGACTACCGGATTCGAGTGTCTACCACCGAGCTGTGATGGGCTGACGGGCTCTGAATTGTTGGGATCCGGATCACGCCTCCCGGCGAGGCAGTGGAAGAACAAAAAACATGTGCCGGGAGACGATCAATACGATAAAGGCAATACCAAAACTATGACATTCATAGGGTGTTTTAAGGAATACCTTGCTGGCAACTCGTGCCTGGCTCCAACCGGAATTACAAGTACGCCGGCTCTTCATGGTAGGTGGCGGTAGATCCGTCAATCAGGTCCACGATCGAAGACTAGATTCCTTCGTCAGCCTGCACTAGAAGAGCTGACGAGATCTGCACGGACAGATTCTCCTCGTCAAATTTGGCCGGAACAAATTCCGGCGAAGAGGCGGCGGCCTTAAGTAGACTTGGTGATGGGTTTGGATCCGGCCCAATGGGCCCGGGTCCAACGGATGAATATTCCGTTCATCCCCATCACTGAGACTTCATCGTAGCTCCGAACACCGATCAGATCGGACGGATCGACACAGTTTCCAAAACTGAATACTATGATCTGAAAAACCATTTTTCAGAACCCCAGTGAAAAATGATCGTTTTGCCCCTCAACATCGGCAAATCACGATTTGACCTCTGTTGACTTTTTAGGAAGTCACACTCCCAAAATCCTCTTCGTATGCTCAACACATTGAGCTGAGTATCCGTGCGGGAATCTCGAATCCAGTACTTGTGTGACCCTCAATGGTTCATGGATACAGCTAGCCACGGGCCCACAACCATTGTGGCTCCGGAATCACAATCCCGGACTTGCCCAACGGATCATGGTAAGAGCGTCTAGCAACATCGCCCCATGATCCCCTAGGTATCACTGATAGTGCCTGCAAGAACCAGTTGATCGTGGTTAGCGTACAGTACGGTCCTTTCAATCCATATATCCCGATCAGATCAACGACCATTGGTAAATCGAGAGTCGCTATAGATCCGATAGCTATGCATACATCTTGGAGATCAAAGTCCGAAGGAGGGTAGTTCGATAGATCACCAGGTCACTATCTATCTGCATGCTCAGAACATCACAATGTTCCCTACCAATGAAACATGGTACTTCGCATCGCAGATACTAGTCTCGAACTCGGGCGGCCTTATCCTCATTTTGACGGCACAATCTAGGTAACAGTATTCAGTAATACACAGTGACTATTAGATGTGTTTCATGATAGCCGTCATACCCACTATCACATCTAACATACACTTTGGTGCATTCTAGGTCTTTACTCAACGCAATTGTAAATCATCATACACACAATGAAAGTAAAGAATGTCATATGGATAAATGCAAATATCATATATAAAGATTGTCATATACAAGAGTCTATAAACCCACACGCCACAAGTTGGCTTGTTGGGCATCTACTCTAACAATCTCCCACTTGTCCTAAAGCCAACTACTCATCAGATGCAGTCCCATTGTTTCGCGATGTTTTTCAAACAAGGGTCCTGGCAAGGGCTTCGTAAGTGGATCAACAACGTTGTCCGTAGAGACGACTCTCTCAACTACTATGTCACCTCTAGCCACAATATCCCGGATTATGTGGTATTTCCTCAGTATGTGTTTGGATCTTTGGTGAGACCTAGGCTCCTTTGCTTGCGCAACGGCACCCGTGTTGTCGTAGTACACCGGGACTGGACCAACTCCATTAGGAATGACGCCCAACTCTTGGACGAAATTCCTTATCCAAACGGCCTCCTTAGCAGCAGCTGATGCTGCAATGTACTCAGCCTCAGTGGTTGAATCCGTGATGGTGTTGTTAGAGTGGATGCCCAACTAGCCAACTTGCGGCGTGTGGGTTTTATAGACTCTTGTACAAACAGTCTTTAAATCTGATATTCGCATTCTTTTATATGGCGTTCTTTACTTTCATTATGTGTGTAATGATTTACAATTGCGTTGAGTAAAGACCTAGAATGCACTTAAGCGTATGTTAGATGTGATAGTGGGTATGACGGCTATCATGAAACACATCTAATAGTCGCTGTGTATTCTGAACATGTTCCTAGTCGATTGGGCCGTCAAAATGAGGATAAGGCCGCCCGAGTTCGAGACTTGTATCTACGATGCGAAGTACCATGTTTCATTGGTAGGGAACATTGTGATGTTCTGAGCATGCAGATAGATAGTGACCTGGTGATCTATCGAACTACCCTCGTTCGGACTTTCCAAGTGGTTACCATTTGTCGAGTGGATAAGTCCGAGGTCTTGGTTGTACTGATTAGTCCTCACGACTCGAAACGTCATTGAGACTCTACATGATAGGCGTCTCACTTTGACCCGTTTGCCGACTCAATTAGGGTCACAAGGCATCGGGATTGGGTGAGACCCCGATGCATGTAGGAGTCGATGCATCGTTGTCGAGGATTCACCGCTCGCAGACATGCGTGGATATCCTATGCTATCTGAGGGGATAATAGTGTATAAATCTCTGGCCAGAGTACTGGAAGTGTTTTAGTTAAATGTGTTTACCTAGTTACACTCGCGATGTCACTATTCGATCTCCAAGATGTACGAATAGTTATTGGATCTATAGCGACTCTCGATTTACCAATGGTCGTTGATCTGATCGGGATATATGGATTGAAAGGACCGTACTGTACGCTAACCATGACCGACTGGTTCTTGCAGGCACTATCAGTGATACCTAGGGGATCATGGGGCGATGTTGCTAGACGCTTTACCATGATCCGTTGGGCAAGTCCGGAATTGTGATTCCGGAGCCGCAATGGTTGTGGGCCCACGGCTAGCTGTATCCCTGAACCATTGAGGGTCACACAAGTACTAGATTCGAGATTCCCGCACGGATACTCAGCTCAATGTGTTGAGCACGAGAAGGGGGAACATCATAATGTTCCATACCAATGAAACATGGTACTTCGCATTGCAGATACTAGTCTCTAGCTCGGGTAGCCTTATCCTCATTTTGACGGCCCAATCAACTAGGAACATATTCAGAATACACAGTGACTATTAGATGTGTTTCATGATAGCCGTCATACCCACTATCACATCTAACATACACTTTGGTGCATTCTAGGTCTTTACTCAACGCAATTGTAAATCATCATACACACAATGAAAGTAAAGAATGTCATATGGATAAATGCAAATATCATATATAAAGATTGTCATATACAAGAGTCTATAAACCCACACGCCACAAGTTGCTAGGAACATATTCAGAATACACAGTGACTATTAGATGTGTTTCATGATAGCCGTCATACCCACTATCACATCTAACATACACTTTGGTGCATTCTAGGTCTTTACTCAACGCAATTGTAAATCATCATACACACAATGAAAGTAAAGAATGTCATATGGATAAATGCAAATATCATATATAAAGATTGTCATATACAAGAGTCTATAAACCCACACGCCACAAGTTGGCTTGTTGGGCATCTACTCTAACAATCTCCCACTTGACCTAAAGCCAACTACTCATCAGACGCAGTCCCAT
>KQ997578.1:43311-60154 GCA_001598015.1 Dorcoceras hygrometricum | reverse complement strand
CCATGTACCATCTTTATTTAGTTAAGTTGGTTTAGGGCTTTAAACACAAGACTTACAACCTAACCCTAGCTCCTAGTGTTCGGCCGCCCCTCCTCCAAAACCTCACGCCGCCGCCGCCGGTCTCCACGCGCCACCGCCGTCCGCCGCCCCGTGATCGGACTTGTTTCGATCACCGCGACGAGGAGTTTCCGTCCGTGCCAACATCAGTCAGATCTTCTAGTGTAGACTGACGGAGGAAGCTTTTTTCCGGTCGTGGACCTGATTAGGAGGATCTACCGCCGCCTACAATTCAAGAGCCAGATTTCCCTGCGAATTCTGGTTGGAGCCAGGCGCCTAGACGCCAGCAAGGTAACGATTCTATGAACACCCTAGGAATGTTTATAGAATTGTATTTGAATGTATTGAACGTTTCTCGGGGCAATTTTTGATTTCCGCTGCGCCCCCGGAAAACGGGATCCGGATCCGCCATTGTTTGCCAACAGCTGATTCATCTTCTGGACAACATCTGAATATCTTATGTTCAATTACTCCAACTATTGATTGACATCTCTTCGCATTTGTTCCAGCTGATCCATTTACGCGCAACAGCTGATTCCAGATTTCTTCTCAACTGATTAACATTTGTCCCTCATCTGAAATCATCTGCTCCACATCTGATTCAGATTCCTCTATGCATCGACGTCTGATTCCATCTTCTGCTTGCATCTTCAGACTTCTACTGTACATATGATTTCTCCTGTTCTTCTCTTCTCGTCAAGACTTTTCTGTCTCATCATATCTTTTCCACTTACGTCTGCCAGTTTCTTCATCAGATTTCTCCTATCTTCACATGATTAGATTTCTCTTTTCACATCTCTACGTCTGATCAGACTTCACACTTCAAGACTTCTCAGACTTCTCTTATAGTTACTCCTGATCAGACTTCTCCAGACTTCGCTCTTCATTTCCTATAGACTTCTCCATCAGACTTCATCAGACTTCTTTTAATATACTCCAAATCAGACTTCTCTTCACTTCATCATCTCTGCCAGATTTCTCCTGTTTCAATCTTCCAGATTTCTCCTACTTACGTCTGATCGAACCCCTAGAACTCTCGTTAGGCGATGCAGCTTTCTTCAGATTTCTCTACTTGTTGATCTTAATATATGTACACTACGTAAAGACATTAGAAACACACTAATAGGTTTTGTGTAATTCAAAACACAGATCTTGATCTGTTATCCAGATCCATCAATGTAGAATATCCAGAACTTTTTCTCATTTTAGATCATTTTGAGTGCGCAACGCCATTGAAAAGAATAAGCTTTGAAGCATTTGACAGTTGAGTTGAGGGAGAAACAATGGGAGACAAGAAAGAAAAGAAATGTATATGTCACCGTGGAAGAAATAACATCTTTCATGAGGGATTTTCTTTTCCGAAAAATGGACATTCTCGGGGAAATCCAGTTCCATGCATCCCAATTTGACCGGCTACTTGTCCAACCAGATTATATCATATAGGCTTTGACCATATGGACCATCAGTGAAAAACTAAATGACCAGTACAGCTGATGGAAGAGTCAGAGCAGAACTCAGAAAAACCACTTTACATTTAACTCAGAATCACATTATTCAATAGCTAATTCTTCTGAAACATGTATGAATTCTAAAACGTATGGATGTGTGTAATAGTGCTCAAATTTGGAGCAATTTAAGCAGTCCAGCCACGTATGTAGATGTATACTAGTTTAAATCCTCACATATTAGCTTTTTATCATGTCCGTGTTCTCAGCCTGGTCTATTGGTTCTTCATCTTAACTTTATAAAGAACGCAACTTAAATAATACAGAAGCAAATGCCTCAATAAATCAAATGGCTAAGAAAAAAGTATTGGTTTTAATGCTTCACGGTGGCAAAGGCCCCACTATTAGTTAATGTTTGATTATTTATAACTAAGAAACTGATCAGAATGCACATCTTCATCAGCATTAATTGTTTTTTTCTCTTCACCAACTTGAAATAAGATGGGAACATTAAACAACAAGCAAATCACAAGAGCACCAACTGGACAGTGGAAGTTTAGTGACATATTCCAATTGCAAAAGAGCAAGTGGTTAATAGATCTCTTTCTATTCACCAACTCAGAGCGAAACCTGAACATTAAGATAGCTAATGCATCTCAATCGCATCATATAGACAGTGGAAATCCTTAAACATCTGCCACTAGCAAGAGCACCAAATTGGCAAATTTTGCTTTTCTGTTTTGTCTCTTTCTTGTTTTTATATTGAACACAAAGGCATAATGGAGTAATTGCATTAAATATATCAAAGAAAAAAATACTAAATCAGCATCAACATCTCTCGTCTACAAATATTCCTTTTTACTTTATTTATTTCATATCTTTACCACCCCAAGTTTGTAAGATGGCAACAACACTATCATAATTCTAACAATTTGGTTCATGTTATTCTCTGTTTCCCCTGAATTCTTTTCGTTATATATATCACATGGACATGGAACAGGACGAAGCAACATTAATCTTCATTAAATTTTCCAAAATCACCTCTTGAGTAATTTATTGGCTTCAAAAGACGTGGATAAAAAATTGCGCCTGTCAGTAGGCATTTTGGGTAACCTTCTCTTTGATCCTTGAAATAAGATTAAGAGAACTTTTCCAGAGATTTTCATGCTAAACCCGAATCGTTTTGGTGTTTCTTTCAGGAAATGCAGCCTCCATGCTACTTTACGCTGCGCCAATGTAATCACAAGTTCTTGCTCTCCTTCTGAATTGTCTTTAAGATAAAATCACGATTAAAACTAATACAACTTCAAGCTAATACTACGCTTGGCAAGGGTCCTACATGCACTTGGCACTGCCTTTGAATATATCATGACTTAAGTGCCATAGATCCCCAGATTGTCTCTCTGGCCCATACATTGGCGTAGCTCAGAATGAAGGATATACAACTGATGTGCTAATCTTGTATAATGTTTTCAATATTTCAGATTAACTTTCTCAAGGGTGATAAGAAAGAAAAGCACTGAAGAGTTTTCATGTACTCCGTACATCATAGCTCTATTAAATTGTTTACTTTATACTTGGTATGGCTTGCCAGTTGTAAGTTACAAGTGGGAAAACTTTCCTGTGGTTACTATTAATGGTCTGGGCATTCTTTTCGAATTCTCCTTCATAATGATATATCTCTACTTCGCTTCAGCAAACAGAAAGGCAAGTCACTTCCATACAAGATTTTAGCATTTTATACCTTATTGTAGTGAAACTTAATACCCGTATGATGCAATGATCATCCAGGTAAAGCTTCAGCAAAAGATATACATAAGTTTTTTCAGAGTAAAAGATGGATAACGTGTTTTATCAGCATAATAGGTGTACAATTATTTTATGCATGTGTGAGAAGAATAAAAGGTACACTATTTTATTAACATACCAAAGCTATGTACACACAGAAGAAGGTAATCATGTTAACAATACCTGTTCTCCTCGTGTTCTGCCTCACTGCAATTCTATCAGCATTTGTCATTCATGATCACCACCATCGCAAGATGTTTGTCGGAAGCGTCGGCCTGGCAGCATCTATAGCAATGTATGGCTCTCCGCTGGTGGTTATGGTGAGTCATTTTCCTTTTGAATAATTTCATTATTTACTATATGGAAGAGTAGACGAGGCTACATGCACAAAACATCCATAATTGTACAGATATATACTTCCACTGATTTATTCCTGTCAATAATGCTAGAAGCAAGTGATACAAACTAAGAGCGTGGAGTTTATGCCATTCTACTTGTCATTATTCTCATTTCTGGCTAGTTCACTCTGGATGGCTTACGGGTTACTAAGCCATGATCTTTTCCTTGCGGTTAGTGTGATAAAAGGTTTCATTTCAAGGAACCGTGCTATGGAATAATCTTACTTGCTGAACTTAAATGTGGTATTGCAATTTACAGTCTCCAAACCTGGTTGGTAGCCCTCTAGGCATCCTTCAGCTTTTGCTATACTGCAAGTACAGGAAAGTGGGAATTACAGAACCTAAAGAGTGGGAACTGGAAAAAAATCAAAAGAAGCAAATGCCACATCTGAAGGCAACTGCAGAGAAGGATGAAGAGAAGTCAATGCAATCTTTGAAGGAGATGCCAGCAAAAGATGATGAGATATCAAAAGAGAATTTTCAGCTTTTGGTCACTGATGCAACAAATGGACAAACACGAACAAACAAGGTTCTGATCACTTTTCTCACTTCTATTGTCATACTATCGACAAAGCTTTTTATTTTAGTTAAAAAAAACAGCTGCTCTTTGCCTCAGCCGTTGGGACTAGCAACAAACCCTTTCTCTGTGTATTGGTATTCGCTACTTAAAACCCTACGATATGACAATGTCAAATATGTTTGTACTTGCTGAATATTGATAGTAGATAACGATCTTAATTTCTATTAATATACAACAATTCTATTTTAGTAGCGGCGGGGAGAAACACACATCCATTTCAATCCTCAAAGAAGCTGTCTGAAATTTCTGAGGCTCTGTTTTGCTTTTTTGACAGGGAGTAATTTAGCCAATTGTACAGGCAAAATAAAAGATCCTCAAAATTGGAAGGATGCAGATTTAAATCAGTTTGTCATCAAATTTGGGGAGGTGGTAGTAGGGATGAATATATGTAAAATGAAAAAAGTAAGTGTTTACTCGATATATATGTGTGGAGGACATCCTCAAAATTGGAAGGATGCAGATTTAAAGCAGTTAGTCAACAAATTTGGAAAGGTGGTAGGAGGGATGAATATATGTTAAATGAAAATAGTAAGTGTGTACTTGATATATATATATATATATATATATGGAACGACAAACATGTGCTACTTTATCGGTTTGCATTAATATGCATCTTCAACTTCCAGCATAACAAGACCACAATGCCAACCTGGTCAAGAAAATCAACGCAATTTTTTTTTAAATCCGTGAGTATTGGTTATCCATTATACTGAAAACCATGATTATTCAATTTCATGCCGTTCCTGAAAATAGAAAAAAATTTAGCTTTAGAATCATTGAAATTGGACTACATTCTCCTCCATGCCTCGGCAAGAATATAGAGAGAATTCGCTAAAAAACTTTCACAAGGATTTTATGTAGTCAAGTTTGCATTGTTATTGATACCTCTAATATAAATATAAATAGAAGCACAGGGGCAAGAAAATGAAAAAAAAAAAAAAGAAAAACTGAACTAAAAAAAGACTCTTACGTACAAAGATGAGCCAGTGACAGAAGATCATCTTGCATCCAAATATTCTGTTGAATACCTTTTGTGCTCTTTTTTGTGGTTTGAATGCAAAACGTGAGAGAAATTCCAGCACTAACATTATGTTAGTGCATTAGAATGTTACGATATTAGATGAGAAGAAAGAAAATGTAAGCTACTAGTAGTATATGCATTTCTTGTTAGAGATTCTAAACATGCTAGCATATTAGAATCTGGACAATTTCTATCATCTACAGAAAATACGTGAACTCTGTTGTTTACATCAATCCAACTACAACCAGGGTCCTTCTTAACTCCCAAATCTGTCAAAAGTTCCCTCAACATTAGCTTCTCCACCCACTTCCCTAATCCTGAATAAATGTTAGACATTATAACATAGGCAGATGATGGATTAGGGTCCAAATCAATCATTTTTTCTGCCACTCTCTCACCCACTTCACTGTCCATCCAAAAGGAACAAGAATTGAGCAGTGATATCAGAAGAATTTTGTCTGCTTCAATTGGCATCGACTCGATAAGTTCCTCAGCTTCTCGTAGAAGACCAGATCGTCCAAGAAGATGCACTACACATGTAAAGTGTTCTATGGTTGGAATTATACCATAGGGCTCCATTGAATGGAAAAAATGGATCCCGCTGTTTAATAAACCTGAGCGTGTGCAAGCAGAGAGGACAGCAACAAAAGTTGCGGCATTTGGATTTATCCCCATTTCCAGCATAGCAGAAAAGAATGTCAATGCATCAGTCCCGAGTCCATGATGTGCATGCCCATTAATCAATGCTGTCCAGGCTGCCACATTGGGAGAAGAAATGCAGGTGAATGATGCCCTTGCATCAGCAAGGTTTCCACATCTTGAATACATGTCAATAAGAGATGTGCCAACGTACACATTGGATGAAAATGGAGTTTTCTCCAGATGCGCGTGAAATACCTGACCCTGCTGTAGAAACCCCAAGCATGCACAGGCCTGAAACAGAGCAGAGAAGGTGGATCTGGTTTGACTTATTGATGATCTGACCATTGTTAAGTACAGTTTCAATGCATTTTCATGCTGATCATTGTGAATATATCCCTTAATCATTGCATTCCAAGTAATGGCCCCCCCATGTCCTTTTGTCTTTTCAAAAACATATACAGCTTTGTCAATTTGACCGTTCCTAGCATAAACTGTGATCATTGTATTCAGAGAAGCTAAATTCTTCACAGGCATTTCCATAAACAACATCTCCGAATCCTCAAATTGGCCACACATGGCATACCCTTTGATCATCAAATTATAAGAGACTGGATTCTTTTCGATCATTTTGGTAAAGATTGACTCAGCATTTTGAATCTGACCCAACTTTACAAGCCCACCAATTAACTCGTTTGACTCATCCAAACAGGGAATCATTATCCCATCATAAACTCTCATAGCATCATCCATAACCTCGCAGCTAGAATAAAAATAAATCAATGAACTAATAATGGAACGTTCAAATTCAAACCCAAGTTTTATTGTAAGCCCATGAATCACCCTTCCTATGCACAAATCTGCTAATCTACCACAAGCTCTCACAGCACAATCCAGAGCAAACTCATTTGGAACAGCCTCAATTCTCTCGTTCATCTTCTTAAATAGCTTCAACGCCTTCCCGCACCCAGCCTCACAGTTCACAAAACCCGAAATCAACTTAGACCATTCCACCACTCCCCGCCTCGGCATTCTTTCAAAAACATTAACTGCTTCACTAAGTAAATTGCACTGAACATAAGCAACTAGCATCATACTCCATAATAACTCATTCTCCTCGTGCAACTCAATAAAGACCCTCCTTCCATCTCCGATTTCGTAACAGTTACCATACATATACAGCAATGCACTTCCCACAAACTTGAATCTTTCGTGTCCAGATTTCAAAAGCATCCCATGAATCTGCTTCCCAACAACAAACAACTGAGCACGTGCACATAAGCTCAGGGACATTGAAAACGTAATTTCGTCAAACTTCGCCTTGGAGTGATGCATGACAGAAATCAAGTCTAAAGCTTCTGTTAACATATTCCATCTGGAGTATCCACTAATCATGGTGTTCCACGAGACAACAGTTCGTTCAAGCATTTCGTCGAACCGATGACGGGCATGTTCGAGTTCCCCCTTTTCGTTGTGAAACTTGATATATTTGTTCGTGGCAACAACGTCGGCATCCACTGAACGACTGTCTGGATTCCCTTTCAAGCGCTGTTTCTTCCAGGTCCCAGAAATTGGCGACGATCCCACTGCCATCTTCAGTGAGTTTCTTAGGTTTGTCAAGAAACCGGAACTCAGTTTGGGCATTAATTTGTTGCAGAAAGTAGACTTCTTGGGGAAAATTAGAAAACCATTCTTATTTTGTTATAAATACAAAAACGTTACACATAAAATTTGAATTATCTTGGTACTACATTTGAATTTTGTATTTGCTATTTAATTATTCCAAATAAATTGATTGAACTAAAGAGAGTCATCGTAATTTTATTGTATTTATAAATGAAGACTACGACTCGATTTATAGGCAAAAAAGATAAAATAATAAAAAAATCTAATTAAACATTTATGATTTAGACATCCAACAATTAATTACTCTCCAACTAATAATTTAATTCTACAAATTATTTCGTAATATTTCTCCTTTGGATCTATTTATTACGTGTTTTGATCCTACCTTGTTAAAAACCCTTACTAGGAAAAATCAAGTGGGATAAAAACCATAGTAAGGAAAAAAGAATTCAGTAACATAAACTCCTCCCCATGTTAACATATCTGATTCTTCATATGTTTCGTAGATGTCGCATTCCAATGTTGTATATATGTTTTCTGAATATTGTCGTATGAAGTGCCTTTGTGAAAAAATTTGATTAAATTTCACTTGATTGAATATAACGAATATTAATCTCGTTATTTTTTTCAAGTTCTTGGGTGAATTTAGGGGATTAGTTTTATTGCTTTTTGATGTATCCTTCTTTCGTTGAGCAATATATGCGGCATTAGGTTTCATGTCGGAGGTAAGCCGCACATTACTTGTATATGCTGGGTCATGGATTTTAGCCAAACACATTCACAGTTTGCCTAATGTAGTGCAATAATTTCTACGTAATTTGATTAAGTTGCTACGAGTGTTTGTTTTTGTGAACGCTGAAATGCAATGCCTCCACTAGTACACATATCCAGTTTGAGAAAGTGTCTTTTATGGATCAGATAAGTATCCAGCATCAGTGTAACCAACAATACTTTGATTAATATCTCTTGAATATAAAAGTCTCAAATCTGTCGTTTCTCATAAATAACGAAATATATGTTTAATCTCGTTCCAGTGCCTCTTTGTTGGATATGAGATACATCGTGCCAATAAATTTATAGCAAAAGATATATTAGATCTAGTGTCAGGCCTCGTGCACAACACAGAGTCAAATCATGTAAAACATAGCGGAAGCACTTTAAAAAGTGGCTAAAATTTTTTCGCTTTTGGCCTGACGAAGAAAACATAATTTTAAAATACCACAATACATCAAAATATCCCAGTTTAATAAAACATTCACGGCTAAAAGCCATAATACGACAGTATAGCATTTAACAAGTACCAGCCAGCTAATACAACAACCGAAGACACAAAGCACATGGCACTCCCCGGCTAATAGAACTGATACATATATGCTATACGCTAACTGGGACACTCTACACACCACCTGGGGCACCTCCAGCTGGATCAACACCAAGACCAGCGGAATAACCTGGGAGACCTGAACAACAAGCAGACAACAAAACAACCAGCCCCAGAGGGACATCGGGGTCAAACCCCAGTACGAAGAGCAACATAAAACAGCAATCAGATACAACATGCAATGTATCATGTCGTGCAAATGCATGAGCGGTACAAAGAACATCGGTAACAATCGGAAGGCCAAACGAATAGGAAACGACAACTGTGACACATCACCGAGCTTCGGAAGCTACCCGATCGCACCCAGTGGAAAATAGAGTGGCTCATCGCCGTACCTGCGCGGGACGAACATGATGCATGTACGTGTAATGCCAGAAAACACAACAAAGGCATTTGAATAATCACATGCATAACAACTCAACAGATAACCAAACAGCAGGTAATACACCAGATAGTTTAGCCAATAGACATGCATAATATACACAGCTTGCCTCTACACAAACACTCGGCACAGCTATATAACACATAATACATCCCCATGCCTATCTCAAAGCTGTAATACAAGATCGATTCCTACCTTTACAAGGCAACTACCTCATGCAGATTCCTCCAAGAAACGATGCCAACAACCTGCTCGACTATGCTTCCTCACGACCCTCTGCAAAACTTCACAAATCTGCCCGGAAGCTCGAATCTGCTAAGGCACCCAGAAGCTCAACCAGGTCTGGAGAACTATCGATTGGAATCGCGAAGGTACACGGACCTGCAATAACTTCGCTATCTCTCAAACACATCGATCAGAAACTCCAAAATGGTGTCACTCGAAAACTCTAAGCAGGACGAACTCAGCGCCACGAGTCCTGCTCCTTACGGCGGCGTAAATCGACGGGGATCTAGCGAAGAGGGTTTCGCATGAACAGTAGCTAACGAGGGTTATCGGGGAAGACAATGGAAAATATCGGGTTCGAGAAAAATACGCTAAGTGTTTACAAACACTGATATTTAAATCCTCCAGCTAATCGCTACTGATAAAGTACATGAGCGACGAAAACAGATTCCTGAATCAGATTTTATCACCAAACAGATTTCTCGATGGGAACCAGCGTACACACACAAATCTAAAACAAGCACTAACCAAATCGAAACGACGTCGCTGGCCGTTGAAACAGATCTCTACAACAGATCCCTGCGCTAAGGAACAAATCTACAAATCTGAAATCTTCAGCGTTCACGCTAATAAATGCTCAACTAACAAACGGCAACGCATCGGCGAAACAGATCTCTGGATCCACAACAGTGCTAACAACACTAAGCCAAACCGGTCAACGCAAAACGTTGACATCTGTCCAAGAATCCTCGCCCGTTAACAGATTTCACCGACTTCTGAAGACTAGCGCTAAACAGCGATTACTCAACAAAACGACGACGTTGAGACTTTTGGACACGCCAACAGGTCTGATCGAAGCGTTACAACAGATCTCTTATAGTACTGAAGGCTAACGCGCCAACAGACTCTAGCGCTAAACCCAAAACGGCGTCGCGTAGAGTCCACAGGAGAAGTCTGAATACAAAACGCTAACTGCTGGAAACATCTGTACGCTAACGCTAAATCGTTAGAGAAATCTGAAGACAAGCGCCAATCGCTATTCCACGCAACAGAGATCACCCACTACAGGATTGCGTTGACATCTGCTTCCGGCGAAAAACTTAACAAACAACTCTCTCGCGCGCACCAGATCTCACAATCCAACGCTAAGCCAAACGACACCGTTCCAACTTATTTAAAGGACAGTGTTTTGGAATACAACACACAAAACGCGCGAGCAGACTTCGCAATGCATCTAGCGCTACCAGATCTCTACCAAGACTCCTAGCGCTAACTAAAGTCAGATCTCTCTAAACGACGACGCATGGAATTCACGTCAACAAAACATGCTGCGAACCAGCAAACACCAGTGACCCGATTTCACTAGAAATCCGAACAGATCTCTTCACAAGAATAGATTTATCATAAAACAGATTTCTAGCTCAAAAATACCAAACTTTCCAGAATTGTTCCAAGTATGAAATCTGACCCAGAAATACTTTCGAAGTCTTCCAACTGAAAGCTAAACAACCAGATTTGTCCACGCACGAATCTGAATTCTTAAAATCCGATTAATTCCACCAATTAATCATATTCGAATTTTCGGATCTCACATTTCTCTCCACCTTAAAAGATTTCGTCCTCGAAATCGAAGCGACAACTCTGGAATAAAACAAAGCCTCCTCAACAAAGCCAACGCTGGAAAGTTCAGTTATACACAGAACAATCAAAAACACTCCAACTTTCAACCAAGAGACTACCAAACGAGGGTTCAAGATAACCAGAAGCACAACCACAAGCAACCAACTGCTGAAGAATCAGCTGAAGAATCCCATAGAACACACAGCTACAGAAATCTGACTCGACGCTAACACAACTTAGCGTAGTCATTCGCTCCATAACTTCACCTTAACATAAACACGCCATGCAAGGGGAATAATTCATGTTGGCACTGCCAAACTAAAAACAGAAACAGTCCTTACTGCAATCTCCAAAAGATCGCACACCACAAGAAGTTCGTCGCAAAACACCGCGATACCTAAAACAGCTGATGCTCAAAGGCTAAGTTACCACGTAACATGCCAAAGAGGTCAACAAAAGAACAACCAGTTACCAGCTGGGTAGGAACAAGACTCGAATCTGAAAGAAACAAAACACAAGGATGAAAGGCTGTTCCAACATAGAAGAGGACACGCTCCACTCATATCAGATTCGCTCTCTCAAATATACCTTCCAAAATATCCTTGCTAGCTAAAACAGTCAAATTGAGGGTCTAGTCTCGCTCATTCCATCAGTATTTAACACCAAATAAGGATCTGAGTCACAATTTCCTTGGCTTGAACACATAGAACACACTACGTGTCCACAAAAACACAGCCGGCATCAGTAAATCACACACCAAAGATCCAATTTAACCTAATACACCCAAACATACTGATGGATCTACGAACTAATTCACCACTAAATCTCAAATCCAGCATAATCTAAGAAGGAGAAACTTGCAAAAAGCATGCGGTTCCCAACCGAGGTTCCAAAATTCCACATTGAGAAAGCAAAATCTGGTCAAAAGGTCACGCTCACCCTTTGCTCGAGACATAACCAGATCTCTTAGGTCATCCACCTACTGTACAACTTCTGGTGAAAACCACTAAGTCCTACAATTTCTTCTAGTCACCAAGCAAAATTTGTACTTCCCACCGTACAAAATCTCAAAGAAGGTTATACCGAACATCGCTTGGTCACGAATTCTACATGAAAATTCTACAAATCCTCGGTATGGCCTCACGGACTCAGCATCTGATCAGGGAAAAAAACGATAAACTCGCAGTTCCTCGAGACCCAGAAACATCGAAAAGCTCTTCCAACTTCGGAACAAAAGCTCAGAGTGCTTACTAGCCACTACCAAAGCCAGAAAACTAAGCCATCAAGTTACAGGATCGCCACAATTCCTCTTGCCAGTTTCCTAGAATAAGTCTTAGCACATGGACAAAATGGGCTGATATAGACAATCCAACAGCCATACTTTTACTACCCGCGCTGAACTGACACCCGGAACCAACAAGGAAGCTCTACAAAAACTACCAAATGCTCGAAGGCATCTTATATATTCAACGCCACTAGCGTTGCTGAATGGACCTTCCAACAAATCATCAGTAGCGAGTTTCTCTCGCACAGGCAGACGTTAAACTCACAGACAAACTGAACTGGGTGAAGACAAAAATCGCTAATCGCTCTCCACCTTAAAAGATTAACGCTAAGGCTCCAAGGTAAATACAACAGTCTCCAATACCGAGACAAAGGTGGGGCATCACATCTGTCAAAATCTCTACTAATCGTAACACTGCTATGCCTCGAAGAATGCAATGGGAGGGACTACAACTGAAACAGGGAGTCCACAGAAGTTCCACAACTCAAGACTGATCGACAATCAAAGACAAAGATCAACGACAGATGTGGCCATAGGGTGTGAACATATGGGAGTTACCCACTCGTCTCAACGCACGGTACTAGGTGCACAACAATCACTCAACCTGCGGTTGCCCAACTCATGAACTGTGGTAGTTATCCACTCGGCTCATAGCGGCTAACAGAACCCAGTAGGGAGACGAAAGGCACAGCATTCCCATTTTTCCTCCAAAACAACACCCTGGTACTCACAGATCAATACCCAAAGCCTAAACAAGGCACAATTAAATTAATCAGGGTTCAACAGCTGGATACACGCAACTCGCAAAACAACTCAACAGCTGGGAACACAAACAGCAGATATCAAAGGGAGTTCAAATACTGCAATTCTGCTGTTCCAACGAGAAAAATCAAAGAGGATACGCCCAGTACTAAAGATCACAAGGAGAATCAGGGAAATCTCAACGGAAGCACATGAGGGAAGAATTTCTCGAACAAGAGAGATCACCAACCCCAAATTAAGGTCCGGATATCGCAATCACAACAAATAGCAGCTATCCTCTCAACCAAGGGAATCTAAACACTCCCAAGATCCAACAACTTTCCTACCAGAACTTACTAACCTAACTCAGCATCATTCACGGAACAGAAACTTCTCCACCGGCATGAGTAACAAAGACACTGCATTACACAACAAGATGGGGCGGAAACAAACCTCGCACACCACCAAAACAATCAAGTACAATCATAAACAATTACGATGCCCACACGTCAAACTAAACTCACACCGAGATAACAAGCAAGGAACAACTACCTGTACAACCTCCTCCGGTCAAAACCTCTTCTCGCTCCGCAGTTGCCACATCCACCTGAGTAGGCTGAGGTCCCGATTGCTCAGACAGAGAAAGCTCTCTAACACCAGACGCCTCTGAAGATGAAATCCTGAGCGCTGGGACTGAAAAGGTCGACAAAATCGCCTCGAAGAACTCCTAGTCAAAGCCTGCTGTCCCAAAGTAGGACACACTCTAGCAAAGTGCCCAACCTGACCACAATTGTTGCAAGCGCCTCGCACTCCAATACATTGAGAAGGTCGATGCTTACCCCCACACTGACCACAGTATGACACATTCATCCTCACTCCACCAGAACCGCCAGAACTCGAAGAACTCGAACTGGATCTCTTAAAGTGCCTTCCTCTTGGTCAAAACCTCTGTCGACTCAAAGACTGCGGTGCCACAGAAGGCTGGGAGGACGACGTTCCAGATGGCACATGATCCACACTTTGTCCCGTCGACTGCTGCACTCGAGTCTGTCCAACTGAAAGGCTTTCCATAAGTTCAACCGCTCTGTTGACAGCAATAGCAAGAGCGAGAAAGGCTAAAGACTGACTCTCGCTAAATCCCAAAGGAACACTCGGTTGGGAGGCATCCTCTCTATCAGCACTAACCGGAGTCCTCGAATCAACCACCGCTTGCCTACTAGCTCTACCTCTTCTCCTAGGCGGCATCTCTACAAGACACTCAAAGGTAAACACACAAGCAAGTAATTCAAGTAGTCAAGCACAAACCAAAGAACAACTACTGTGCCTAGACTCACATTTGATCAACGAAATCGAGCTTATCCCAGTTTAAGCTCTGATACCAAAAATGTCAGGCCTCGTGCACAACACAGAGTCAAATCATGTAAAACATAGCGGAAGCACTTTAAAAAGTGGCTAAAATTTTTTCGCTTTTGGCCTGACGAAGAAAACATAATTTTAAAATACCACAATACATCAAAATATCCCAGTTTAATAAAACATTCACGGCTAAAAGCCATAATACGACAGTGTAGCATTTAACAAGTACCAGCCAGCTAATACAACAACCGAAGACACAAAGCACAGCACTCCCCGGCTAATAGAACTGATACATATATGCTATACGCTAACTGGGACACTCTACACACCACCTGGGGTGTGAGGATTGATAATTTAGATTAGTGATTAATTGATTTGATTTGGGATTAATCACGTGAATTTTGAGGTTCCTGCCGATTTTTTAGCGTTGCGATAATTTTGGAAAAATTCAGTCGTAGCGAGTTTTTGGAGCAAACTGTCAGAAGCAAGTTACTGTAGCTCTTGCTGGTGGATTTCGAATCAGCAGAGATGACGTCAGCATGACGCAATGAGAGCTGCTGGTTTAGTTTCGAGTTTGAAGTCGCTGCTGGCAGATATTGCATTTAGCGTGAGATTGAACGAGGAAGTGACACGTGTTAGTCAACATTTTGGAGTGTTGACTATTGGATTCAGCAGTTGCGCTTGTGAACAGTGATCAGCTGATGATTTGAGGAATCAGTAGCAAGAGCTGTTGATAGATATGATGACGTAGGCGTGACGTATTCCTTGCTGCTGGTAGTAGATTGAGTTGTGATGGTTGCTGCTGACCAGCAGGTGCGCAAATAATATAATGTTGAGAAGCGGCGTCGTTTGAATTAGTTGAAACGCTGCGTTTTGAGTTTTTGTTTGAGAGATCAGCTGTTGGCAGCAATGCTTGCGTAACTGAAGTGACGTCGTTTGGATTAGTAGATGCGTCGTCGTTTTGAGTGATTTCTCGCGACCAGCAGATGGATTGTTTTGAAGAGAGAGCTATTACCAGCTCTTGGTAGTTTTGTTTGCGAGAGCTGTTGTCAGCTGGTGTTTGCTACGGCGTCGTTTTGATTAGTGGGAACGGTGTCGTTTTGAAGTGTTTTCGTGCGATTGTTTGTGTAGTTGTTGCTGCTGAATTTAACGAAAGAAAAGAGAGGGCTGCTGCTGATAGACTTCTGCTGGACGTTTCGATTGATTTTAATGAATCAGCAGGCGAGGCTTTAAGAGGTATTTATAGAAGTGTTAATCGACACTTAGAATTATTTTGAGCCAGATATTTCTTATCTTCTCTTCTCCAAACCCTCGTCGAGCTACTGTTCACCGTGATTTTCCACCGCCGATTCCCATCGCATCCAGCCTCTGTTTTTGACAATCTTAGTGGCGCTGGGATCCTCTGGCTTAGCTCTTTCGTCTGCTACCCATTTGAGATGTTGTTATAGCGCTGGTGTGGTAACGCGAAGCTGCTGGAGTTCGAAGCTTTTAAGAAAAATCTGTGCGTGCGTTCTTCTTCTAGCGTGAGCTTTTGGATTTCAGCTTCCAGGAAGTCCCTGCTGCGTGAATTGAGCCAGGAGAAATCTGTTAGGTAAATTGAAGAAGAGAGGTACGAATTGAGCAGCCCTTAGCAGTTTCGAGCGTGAACATGTCTATATTTCAATGTTGTGAAATCCGTGACTTTGCTGCTATGTATTTACGTGGAACAGTTTGATGAATTGCTTGAGCTATACATTCTGTTGGCACTTATGATTTGTATGCATCTAGCATGGTTATTGAATGGCATTCATGCATACATCTTGAGCCTGAATTACAGATTTGATTTGATAACCTGATTGGGTGCCACGTTGTGACTGGCCGACTGGTGGGTCGTGCCTGAAAAGTCCAACGCTATCGTCGGAGCGGTGACTACCGGATACGAGTGTCTACCGCCGAGCTGTGATGGGCTGACGGGCCCCGATGATCACGGACCGATGATTTCCCGGTTGATAGACCGTGGTATAGAGGCGACATGATATGATTTGCCGGTTATTGCACCGGCCTAGCTGACTGATTTCTTTTGACAGCCTCATGCATTCATAACATTGATTTATAGAATATTGCATGTTTATCTGCTTTGATAGCTCTTCGTACTGAGGCTTGACCTCGTACTTGTTTCCTGCTTTTGTCTTGTTTGGGTCTGCGTTGCCCATTTGCAGGAGCTTCAGGTAACCAAGCTGGGCAGAGTGGAAGTTCAGCTGGTCGATCCCCGCGTCCCTGAGTCCCAGTTTATATATATGATATGTATTGAGCCGGGGGA
>KQ997578.1:23816-37600 GCA_001598015.1 Dorcoceras hygrometricum | reverse complement strand
TTGCTGCTGAATTTAACGAAAGGAAAAGAAAGGGGCTGCTGCTGATAGACTTCTGCTGGACACTTCGATTGATTTTAATGAATCAGCAGGCGAGGATTTAAGAGGTATTTATAGAAGTGTTGATCGACACTTAGAGTTATTTTGAGCCAGTTATTTCTTATCTCTTCTTCTCCAAACCCTCGTCGAGCTACTGTTCACCGTGACTTTCCACCGTCGATTTCCATCACATCCAGCCTTTGTTTTTGACGTTCTTGGTGGCGCTGGACTCCTTGAGACTTGCTCTTTCCATTGATACTAGTTTGGAAGCTAGGAGCGACGAGTTGAGAAATCCCGTAGGCCCTGCTCGTTCGTGAATTGCTGGTTTCGTTGAGCAGATTCAGCAGTTGTTTCTTTTGAGCTTTTGGGTGAGCATTTCTTGTAGTTTGAGCTCGGTTTTTAGTAGTTAATGCCTGCGTTGAAGTGTAGGATCGAAGTATGCTTCTGGCCGTAGGATTAGCGTGATTGTGTAGCTGAATTGAGCTAAGATATTAGCTATGTTGTAACAGATTTCAGCTTCCAGGAAGTTCCTGCTGCGTGATTTGAGCCAGGAGAAATCTGTTAGGTAAATTGAGGAAGAGAGGTACGAATTGAGCAGCCCTTAGCAGTTTGAGTGTGAACATGTCTACCTTTCGATGTTATGAATTGTTGTTATGTGGCTTACGTGAATTTAAATGATGGAATAGATTAAGTTATACTTTGTTTCACGTATTATGAATTGTATGCATCGAGCATTGATAATGATTGGCATTCATGCATACATCTTGAGCCTGATTTACAGATTTGATTTGATAACCTGATTTGGGTGCCACGTTGTGACTGGCCGACTGATGGGTCGTGCCCTCAAAGTCCAACGCTATTGTCGGAGCGGTGACTACCAGATACGAGTGTCTACCGCCGAGCTGTGATGGGCTGACGGGCCCCGATGATCACGGACCGATGATTTCCCGATTGATAGACCGTGGTATAGAGGCGACATGATATGATTTGCCGGTTGTTACACCGGTCTAGCTGACTGATTTCCTTTGACAGCCTCATGCATTCATAGCATTGATTTATAGCATGTTGCATGTTTATCTGCTTTGATAGCTCTTCGTACTGAGGCTTGACCTCGTACTTGTTTTCCTGCTTTTGTTGTTTGGGTCTGTGTTGCCCATTTGCAGGAGTTTCAGGTAACCTAGCTGGACAGAGTGGAAGTTCAGCTGGTCGATCCCCGCGTCCCTGAGTCCCAGTCTATTTATGATATGTATTGATCCGGGGGATGCCCCGTGTTATCATGTATTGGGGATCTGTATTTTGAATTGATATTATGTGGTTACTTGTTGCATATGAGTTTGAGTTAACTCTTATTTTGAGTATTGAATATTTTTAATGTACGATTTGAAGTTCAGGCCCATTGTATTTCGAAAAATTTTTAAGCCCTGATTTTAAGCTTCCGTATTTATGCGCTTATTATGTGTTAATTGTTAGTAATTAGCACGGGGCCTGACATGGGGCACCTCCAGCTGGATCAACACCAAGACCAGCGGAATAACCTGGGAGACCTGAACAACAAGCAGACAACAAAACAACCAGCCCCAGAGGGACATCGGGGTCAAACCCCAGTACGAAGAGCTACATAAAACAGCAATCAGATACAACATGCAATGTATCATGTCGTGCAAATGCATGAGCGGTACAAAGAACATCGGTAACAACCGGAAGGCCAAACGAATAGAAACGACAACTGTGACACATCACCGAGCTTCGGAAGCTACCCGATCGCACCCAGTGGAAAATAGAGTGGCTCATCGCCGTACCTGCGTGGGAGCCACCAGCTAGGTCGCACGAAATTTCAAGTGGACCAACCACCCGCCAACCTCTATCCAGGTCACTGCAACTGAGGACTGGGAACAACTCAACCAACATCCTCCAGCTGCTGCAACTGAGGATTGGGAACAACTCAACCAACATCCTCCGGCTGCACTCAATCGTGGTTATGCAACACCGCACCGCACCACGAGGGAAGAGCTCCAACAGAGCAACATAACATGGCTAAAAAAGGAATCATTGGCTCAATATGCTATGCAGATGCAGTAACATGCTTAACATGATGCATGTACGTGTAATGCCAGAAAACACAACAAAGGCATTCGAATAATCACATGCATAGCAACTCAACAGATCACCAAACAGCAGGTAATACACCAGATAGTTTAGCCAATAGACATGCATAATATACACAGCTTGCCTCTACACAAACACTCGGCACGGCTATATAACACATAATACATCCCCATGCCTATCTCAAAGCTGTAATACAAGATCGATTCCTACCTTTACAAGGCAACTACCTCACGCAGATTCCTCCAAGAAACGATACCAACAACCTGCTCGACTATGCTTCCTCACGGCCCTCTGCAAAACTTCACAAATCTGCCCGAAAGCTCGAATCTGCTAAGGCACCCAGAAGCTCAACCAGGTCTGGAGAACTATCGATTGGAATCGTGAAGGTACACGGACCTGCAATAACTTCGCTCTCTCTCAAACACGTCGATCAGAAACTCCAAAATGGTGTCACTCGAAAACTCTAAGCAGGACGAACTCAGCGCCACGAGTCCTGCTCCTTAAGGCGGCGTAAATCGACGGGGATCTAGCGAAGAGGGTTTCGCATGAACAGTAGATAATGAGGGTTATCGGGGAAGACAATGGAAAATATCGGGTTTGAGAAAAATACTCTAAGTGTTTACAAACACTGATATTTAAATCCTCCAGCTAATCGCTACTGATAAAGTACATGAGCGACGAAAACAGATTCCTGAATCAAATTTTATCACCAATCAGATTTCTCGATGGGAACCAGCGTACACACACAAATCTGAAACAAGCACTAACCAAATCGAAACGACATCGCTGGCCGTTGAAACAGATCTCTACAACATATCCCTGCGCTAAGGAACAAATCTACAAATCTGAAATCTTCAGCGTTCACGCTAATAAATGCTCAACTAACAAACGGCAACGCATCGGCGAAACAGATCTCTGGACCCGCAACAGTGCTAACAACACTAAGCCAAACCGATCAACGCAAAACGTTGACATCTGTCCAAGAATCCTCGCCCGTTAACAGATGTCACCGACTTCTGAAGACTAGCGCTAAACAGCGATTACTCAACAAAACGACGACGTTGAGACTTCTGGACACGCCAACAGGTCTGATCGAAGCGTTACAACAGATCTCTTATAGTACTGAAGGCTAACGCGCCAACAGACTCTAGCGCTAAACCCAAAACGACGTCGCGTAGAGTCCACAGGAGAAGTCTGAATACAAAACGCTAACTGCTGGAAACATCTGTACACTAACGCTAAATCGTTAGAGAAATCTGAAGACAAGCGCCAATCGTTATTCCACACAATAGCGATCACCCGCTACAGGAGAGTTGACTTGCGTTGACATCTGCTTCCGGCGAAAAACTTAACAAACAACTCTCTCGCGTGCACCAGATCTCGCAATCCAACGCTAAGCCTAACGACACCGTTCCAACTTATTTAAACGACAGCGTTTTGGAATACAACACACAAAACGCGCGAGCAGACTTCGCAATGCATCGAGCGCTACCAGATCTCTACCAAGACTCCTAGCGCTAACTAAAGTCAGATCTCTCTAAACGACGACGCATGGAATTCGCGCCAACAAAACACGCTGCGAACCAGCAAACACCAGTGACCCGATTTCACTATAAATCCGAACATATCTCTTCACAAGAACAGATTTCTCATAAAACAGATTTCTAGCTCAAAAATACCAAACTTTCCAGAATTGTTCCAGGTATGAAATCTGACCCAGAAATACTTTCGAAGTCTTCCAACTGAAAGCTAAACAACCAGATTTGTCCACGCACGAATCTGAATTCTTAAAATCCGATTAATTCCACCAATTAATCATATTCAAATTTTCCGGATCTCAAATCTAGTACAATTGGTGTAACGATCACATTTTTCAAATCGAAATTGAAAGGACTCAAAAATCATATTGGGTAAAAAGGCAATTAACCGAATACTCTTGGGACTAAAGTGCAAATGCATAGAAATTTTAACTCGCAACTAGAAAGAATACAAATCAATGCCGTGAATGCAACGCCCCAAAATCCATAGGGCCACATGTTTGAATCTTATTTATTTCAAGGGTCAAAATGACAATTTAAATGTTAGCATAAGCTATATTATGAAAAATGATTTTATTGATTTCAGAATTGAGGTACGACGCAGCCAGTTCCTGCAGATGTCACTCCAAGCGCAATGCACGAGCAGATTTTAGAAACTTGTTTAAATGGTTTTAAGGAGGACAAAATGATTTATTTTAAAAAGGTTTGGTAGATTTGCAAATTGAATATTGAGAGAGAAATTTTACTAAAATTCATAACTTTAGATAAGGTGTGTCATGCTTGATGATTACACCTCATTTGCCACTAATCCCTCCCATATAAATACCTGTTACGAAGGAAAAGTTCATTTTCACTTGCAAATAGAAAACTCTTTTGTGTTCTTTCAAATATCTTCAAAGAAGCCCGGTGATTGCTTGAGGAGGAGGAACTCTGCGGGAACAAACTGCTGTCGTAAAGTTCAAGTTCAAAGGCAAGTAAAAGCTGATCCTTGCTACACCATTTTAAAGCATATATTGATCTTCAGTATGTGTTTGCTTGCCTGTTTGTTAAAGATATGTTTAAAGTTATGTTCACGTATGTTTAAGGAAGAAAGATTGGGTTCAAAAGATATGTTTCTGCTTCCAAGTTTTTCAGAATATTTTAAGAACGATTGAAAATGTTTAAAATACCGAGGAGTTCAGATTTGAGTTATGTATGTTCATGAATGTTCTTCTTTCTGGTGAATGGTAACATCTGAACTGGACTCTATGTAATCGGTGAGGCTAGTCGAATCAGAAGCTAAGTCTGGTTTGATAGGCAGAACTGGTATCGTAGATGTCGTTTGTGATGTTGCAGCACCAAGTTCTTATTCAGAATTTGTTTCCTATGTTAGCGAATAAATCTTTTAATTAAATCAGCAGTTTTCATTTCAGCTGATGTTTTCACTACACCTTAGATTTTGGTCAGATTTCACAGTAGTAAATACTTCACTGCTGAGTCGCTTACGCTTATTCATTGACATCTGAGTTGACCAACTTAGTTGCGTTGACATCTGAATTGACCAAGTCGCAGCTTTTTTATTCCTAAACACTATTCCTGCATTGACATCTGAGTTGACCAGTGACATCTGTTTCATTGTTAGCAATGTATTTTCCTAGTCAGACTTCTTTTTAGTGCTAACGATACAGTTTCTTTGTCACATCTGTTTCGACGTTAGCTTGTACTATTTCGAGAGTAAAATATGTTTCCACAGTTGAAATCAGTTTTTCTTTCCAGTACAGTTTCTTTTAGAGAAAGCTGTTTCTATTTCAGCGATCATTTTCCTGTAGTCAAATCTGATACTCAGTAAGTTTTAAAATAGGAAGCAAGTTTTAAAAGAAACGAACCCAGTGAGATTTCAAAGGAGATTTCAAAGATGATTTCGAAAGAAAAGAGTTTAAGGAATGAAAGTTTACTTTAAAGGATTTATGGCATAGATAACAGACGGTCATAAGGAAGGGTGAGTGCCTGGCTGACGAACCAGTGTGCCCCTTCAACAGCAGAAAGGATCAGGATAACGGATTGACGGATCTGTATACCCCTTCACAATGAGCTTTATGCTAAGAACTGATATCAGAAGTCATTTGATCAAGTGCATAATGGACCAAAGGAGAGCTTCTAAGCCATAAATCATAGAGTTCAAGAAATTAATTGAAGGGATCTGGGTTATTGTCCCCGCATCCAAGCTATGAAAGAAAGTTTAATATGTTTACGAAAGAATGTTTATGTTTAAATGAAGTTCCTTTAAACTCAGTTATGTAAATGTTCTGATGTCTGCCTGCGTTACATGACTTTGTTATTACTCAGATTTTACTTGCTGAGCCTCTAGGCTCATTAGCTTTTAAAATGGTGCAGGTGAGACAATTAAGGGACAAGCGGAAGGTGGAAGCTGAGACAGCTGGGTGGTGAAGTGTTTATCAATGGGCAGCGTTTTCTGTGTCTTAGCTGTTGTTGTCTTTTATCTTAGACATCTGTAAATTGCAACAGTAGTAAATTCATATAGAATTTCAGATGTTGTAATATCGAATCTGCAGTATATATGAAATCTGTTTTCCGCAAAATTTTAGTACTTGGTGTCGAACGTTTGTATGTCAGTTTTGTGTTTGTGTTTTGAAATGTTTCTAAGTTATAAGAAATACAGCTTATAACAAATTGACGTCCTTCTTTTTATTCCCAAATTTTAATTCACCCCAAATTCGTGACCCCGTGGGTTCGGGTGCTCACAACATGGTATCAGAGCAATGTTCCTGAGATAAACACATGCACTGTCAGTTGGATCAGACTTCATCGACTGTTTCTCCAAAGCTGTGAGTTTATTTTTCAGAGCATTGTCTTTAAATTTTTAGCATGTTCTGATAATTATATGTGGTGGATTACGGGCTATAGATTATAAGATGTCAGGAAGAGGAAGAGGTAGAAGAGGTAATCCCTTAGAGGAAACCAGTCCTGACAGTAATGCTAGTATTGCTCAACTCTTAAGACTGCTGGTAGAGCAAACCGGCAGAGGTAATGGCCAATCTTCTAGCAATAGAGGACCAAGCCATGATGATCCCCAAGAAAAGTTTAGAAGACAGAAGCCAAAGGAGTTTGGTGGTACAACGGATCCATTAGTTGCTGAAAGCTGGATCAAATCAATGGAGGTTATCTTTGAGTACCTCCAAATGCCAGATTTAGATAGGCCTAGGTGTGTTATCTACATGTTAAGAGATGACGCCATGATTTGGTGGGAAGGAGTTAAGCTGTCTGTGGATTTGTTTAATTTTACTTGGGCAGATTTCAAACAAGTATTCTTTGAGCAATACTTCACGGAAGACAAGAGGTCTGAATTGAAGAGGGAATTTTTGACCCTGAAATAGGGGAACATGACCGTACAAGAGTATGTGCGGGCATTTGAAAGAGGGTGTTACTTTGTGCCTTTGATAGGTAACGACCCAGAAGAAAAGTTAAGTCACTTTGTGGAAGGATTGAAGCCTATGTTCAAGATGAACGTTAGGCTATCTGTGCCCAAGACTTACAGAGAAGCAGTGGATAGAGCCCTGTGAATTGAAAGAGACTGGAAAAATGTTGATGAAGAAAGATAGCATAAGAGGCAGACCTTTCAGCAGAAAGATCAGAGGCCCTTCAAGAAGCAGAATAAGAATCAGCAGAGGCCTCAAGAGCAGAAACCTCTACCGATCCAACCCATTAGTGCAGTTCCAGCCAGCAACAGCATAACCATGTGTCCAAGTGTCAGAGGACTCATCCTGGTCAATGCAGACTTGGACAGAATGTCTGCTATAGATCAGCAGAGGCCTCAAGAGCAGAAACCTCTACCGATCCAACCCATTAGTGCAGTTCCAGCCAGCAACAGCATAACCATGTGTCCAAGTGTCAGAGGACTCATCCTGGTCAATGCAGACTTGGACAGAATGTCTGCTATAGATGTGGGTTTCCAGGGAATATTATGAAGAATTTCCCAAAGTTAAGGCAACTGGTGACCAGTAGAGCTTATGTGATGACAGCTGATCAAGCCAACCCAGACTCGATAGTAGTCACGGGTAAGATTATGATTGCTGGTTTGCCTTCTATGACTTTGATAGATTCAGGAGTTACTCATTCCTTTAGAGAAGTCAAGTTTGCTAAGAAGTTACCCATTAAGCCTGACCAAGTAGCTATAGGCTTTTGTGTAACAGTGCCTTCGGGAGAAGAGTTAGTATCTCATGACTTGTTTCGAGGTTTAGAACTTGAACTCCAAGGGCATTTGATTACTGCTAATTTAATTGTGTTACCAATGCCTGAATTCGATATGATTTTGGGAGTAGACTGGCTTACTAAGTATGGAGTAGTGATAGTCTTTAAGCTCCGAACATTAGTGGTTAATCCACCTAGAGGAGATCCATTTAAGTTTGAAGCCAATTATGTTTGGAGGATTCCCCGTATTATATCAGCTCTTAAGGCTCAACGCTGTTTGAGGAAAGGAGGGGCAGGATTTTTGGCAAGCTTGTCGTCCTTAGAAACGATTAGTAAACCCCAACTTTCAGATGTGGAGGTGGTGAGCGGTTTTCCTGATGTTTTTCCAGAGGACATCCATGGACTACCACCAGACAGAGAACTGGAATTTTCGATTGACTTAGTTCCAGGAGCTGCTCCATTTTCGAGACCACCCTACCATTTAGCTCCATCAGAGATGAAGGAATTAAAGGAACAGATACAAGATCTGTTAGATAAGGGATTTATTAGACCAAGTACATCCCCCTGGGGAGCCCCTGTTCTTTTCGTTAAGAAGAAAGATGGGAGTCTGAGGTTATGTATAGATTATAGAGAATTGAATAAGCTAAACATTAAGAATAAATATCCCCTTCCTAGAATTGAGGATCTTTTGACCAGTTGAAAGGATCAGTAGTCTTTTCTAAGATTGACTTGAGATCTGGTTACCATCAGTTAAAGATTATGGCATCAGATGTCTATAAGACAGCCTTCAGAACTCGTTATGGTCACTATGAGTTCTTAGTAATGCCTTTTGGACTTACGAATGCTCCATCAGCTTTCATGGATTTAATGAATAGAGTTTTCCAACCATTCCTGGACCAATTTGTAGTTGTGTTCATAGATGATATCTTAGTGTAAGACCAGATTTGAGCATGTCGATCATTTGAGGACTGTGCTTCAAGTGTTGAAGAATAAGCAATTGTTTGCTAAATTTAGCAAGTGTGACTTCTGGTTGGAGAAAGTAGCATTCTTAGGTCATATTATATCTAAGGATGGATTGGAAGTTGACCCAGCTAAGGTAGAAGCTGTTCGTGACTGGCCAGTACCAAGGTCTATTTCAGAGATAAGGATTTTCTTGGGTTTAGCCGGATATTATAGGCGATTTATCCAAGGATTTTCTAAGATAGCTGTTCCCTTGACATCATTGACAAGAAAGCTGGTTAAGTATGAATGGACTCCAGAATGTCAAATCAGCTTTGACAAGTTCAAGCAAGCGCTGATAGAAGCCCCTGTGCTAACCATGCCATCTGATCAAGGAAAGTTTTTCATCTATACAGATGCGTCAAAGATGGGTTTAGGTGCTGTACTGATGCATGACCGGAGAGTGATTTCCTATGCTTCCAGACAACTTAAGGATCATGAGAAGAATTATCCTATGCATGACTTAGAGCTAGCAGCTGTAGTTTTTGCCCTTAAGATTTGGAGACATTATCTCTATGGGGAGAAGTGTGAAATATTCACTGACCATAAGAGTCTCAAGTATTTCTTCACTCAGAAGGAATTGAATATGAGACAGAGAAGATGGCTAGAACTGGTGAAGGATTACGATTGCACAATCAGCTATCATCCAGGAAAAGCCAATGTGGTGGCAGATGCCTTGAGTAGGAAATCTGTTGGATTAGCTCAGCTTTTGGTCTAGAGACCATTGGCGTATGATATTGAGAAGTCTGGAATTGAAGTAGTGCCCAGGGGTAGCACTATGGTTTTAGCAGATCTCTCCATAAGATCAAATCTGATAGACCAGATTCGAGAGGGACAACCCAAGGATGAGCAACTTCATAAATGGGTTAAACAAGATAGAGAGAGAGGCAGAAACCTCTATTTTTCAGAAGAAGGAGTAGTCAGATTTCATGGCAGGATCTGGGTGCCTCAGGTAGATACGTTGAGATCAGATCTCATGACAGAGGCCCATACATCCCCCTACTCTGTACATCCAGGGAGTACTAAAAATGTATAAGGACCTCGTATGATATTGAGAAGTCTGGAATTGAAGTAGTGCCCAGGGGTAGCACTATGGTTTTAGCAGATCTCTCCATAAGATCAAATCTGATAGACCAGATTCGAGAGGGACAACCCAAGGATGAGCAACTTCATAAATGGGTTAAACAAGATAGAGAGAGAGGCAGAAACCTCTATTTTTCAGAAGAAGGAGTAGTCAGATTTCATGGCAGGATCTGGGTGCCTCAGGTAGATACGTTGAGATCAGATCTCATGACAGAGGCCCATACATCCCCCTACTCTGTACATCCAGGGAGTACTAAAATGTATAAGGACCTCCAGAAGCTGTATTGGTGGCCAGGAATGAAGCGAGACATTGCCAGATTTGTCTCCGAGTGTTTGACTTGTCAATTGGTGAAAGCTGAACACCAAAGACCAGCAGGATTATTGAAGCCACTGCCTATTCCAGAATGGAAGTGGGAGGGTATAGCGATGGATTTTGTAGTTGGTCTACCTAAGACTGTTCAAGGATATTACTCTATTTGGGTTATAATAGATAGACTCACTAAGTCTGCTCACTTTTTATCAGTTAAGACAACCTACGAGGTGAGTAGATATGCAGATTTGTATGTGAAGGAAATAGTAAGGCTACATGGTGTTCCAGTTTCCAGAGTATCGGATATAGATCCGAAGTTTACCTCAGCTTTCTGGAAGAGTTTGCATAGAGCTATGTGTACAAAGCTGACCTTTAGCACACCCTTTCACCCCCAGACAGATGGTCAATTAGAAAGGGTGATTCAGATTTTATAAGATTTGCTCAGGGCATGTATTGTGGATTTTTCAGAAGGATGGGATTTAAAGCTACCATTGGTAGAATTTGCGTACAATAACAGTTTCCAAGCATCTATCCAAATGACTCCATATGAAGCTCTCTATGGTCGTAAATGTAGAACACCCCTTCACTGGGATGAAGTTGGTGAGAGATCTGGTTTAGGACCAGATGTAGTGGAGCAAACAGCAGAAGCTGTTAGAAAGATAAGAGAGAGAATGAAAGCTTCTCAAAGTCGGCAGAAGAGTTACGCAGATAATAGGAGAAGAGATCTGAGTTCTGAAATCGGCGATCATGTATTTTTGAGAATTTCTCCAATGAAAGGAGTAATGCTCTTTGGAAAGAAAGGAAAGATGATTCCAAGATATATTGGACCATATAAGATTTTAGAAAGAATAGGAATGCTAGCTTATCGATTAGCACTGCCCCCACAACTGTCAGCAGTGCATAGCGCTTTTCATGTTTCAGTTTTGAGGAAGTATATTCCTAACCCTTCGCATGTGCTAAGCCATGAGCCAATCCAGTTAGCAGAATACAAATCAATGCCGTGAATGTAACGCCCCAAAATCCATAGGACCACATGTTTGAATCTTATTTATTTCAAGGGTCAAAATGACAATTTAAATGTTAGCATAAGCTATATTATGAAAAATGATTTTATTGATTTCAGAATTGAGGTACGACGCAGCCAGTTCCTGCAGATGTCACTCCAAGCGCAATGCACGAGCAGATTTTAGAAACTTGTTTAAATGGTTTTAAGGAGGACAAAATGATTTATTTTAAAAAGGTTTGGTAGATTTGCAAATTGAATATTGAGAGAGAAATTTTACTAAAATTCATAACTTTAGATAAGGTGTGTCATGCTTGATGATTACACCTCATTTGCCACTAATCCCTCCCATATAAATACCTGTTACGAAGGAAAAGTTCATTTTCACTTGCAAATAGAAAACTCTTTTGTGTTCTTTCAAATATCTTCAAAGAAGCCCGGTGATTGCTTGAGGAGGAGGAACTCTGCGGGAACAAACTGCTGTCGTAAAGTTCAAGTTCAAAGGCAAGTAAAAGCTGATCCTTGCTACACCATTTTAAAGCATATATTGATCTTCAGTATGTGTTTGCTTGCCTGTTTGTTAAAGATATGTTTAAAGTTATGTTCACGTATGTTTAAGGAAGAAAAATTGGGTTCAAAAGATATGTTTCTGCTTCCAAGTTTTTCAGAATATTTTAAGAACGATTGAAAATGTTTAAAGATACTGAGGAGTTCAGATTTGAGTTATGTATGTTCATGAATGTTCTTCTTTCTGGTGAATGGTAACATCTGAACTGGACTCTATGTAATCGGTTAGGCTAGTCGAATCAGAAGCTAAGTCTGGTTTGATAGGCAGAACTGGTATCGTAGATGTCGTTTGTGAAGTTGCAGCACCAAGTTCTTATTCAGAATTTGTTTCCTATGTTAGCGAATAAATCTTTTAATTAAATCAGCAGTTTTCATTTCAGCTGATGTTTTCGCTACACCTTAGATTTTGGTCAGATTTCACAGTAGTAAATACTTCACTGCTGAGTCGCTTACGCTTATTCGTTGACATCTGAGTTGACCAACTTAGTTGCGTTGACATCTGAATTGACCAAGTCGCAGCTGTTTTATTCCTAAACACTATTCCTGCGTTGACATCTGAGTTGACCAGTGACATCTGTTTCATTGTTAGCAATGTATTTTCCTAGTCAGACTTCTGTTTAGCGCTAACGATACAGTTTCTTTGTCACATCTGTTTCGACGTTAGCTTATACTATTTCGAGAGTAAAATCTGTTTCCACAGTCGAAATCAGTTTTTCTTTCCAGTACAGTATCTTTTAGAGAAAGCTGTTTCTATTTCAGCGATCATTTTCCTGTAGTCAAATCTGATACTCAGTAAGTTTTAAAATAGGAAGCAAGTTTTAAAAGAAACGAACCCAGTGAGATTTCAAAGGAGATTTCAAAGGAGATTTCAATGATGATTTCGAAAGAAAAGAGTTTAAGGAATGAAAGTTTACTTTAAAGGATTTATGGCATAGATAACAGACGGTCATAAGGAAGGGTGAGTGCCTGACTGACGAACTAGTGTGCCCCTTCAACAGCAGGAAGGATCAGGATTACGGATTGACGGATCTGTATACCCCTTCACAATGAGCTTTATGCTAAGAACTGATATCAGAAGTCATTTGATCAAGTGCATAATGGACCAAAGGAGAGCTTCTAAGCCATAAATCATAAAGTTCAAGAAATTAATTGAAGGGATCTGGGTTATTGTCCCCGCATCCAAGCTATGAAAGAAAGTTTAATATGTTTACGAAAGAATGTTTATGTTTAAATGAATTTCCTTTAAACTCAGTTATCTAAATGTTCAGATGTCTGCCTGTGTTACATGACTTTGTTATTACTCAGATTTTACTTGCTGAGCCTCTAGGCTCATTAGCTTTTAAAATGTGTTAGAGTAGATGCCCAACTAGCCAACTTGTGGCATGTGGGTTTTTATTGACTCTTGTATATGACAGTCTTTATATATGTTATTCGCATTTCTTTATGGCATTCTTTATTTTCATTGCGTTATATGATGTTAACAATTGTGTTGGATAAAGACCTAGAATGCACCATAGTGTATGTTAGATGTGATAGTGGATATGATGGCTATAATGAAACACATCTAATAGTCACTGTGCATTCTGAATTCTTTCCTAGTCTATTGGGCCGTCAAAATGAGGATAAGGCCGCCCGAGCTTGAGACTAGCGTCTGCGATGTGAAGTACCATGTTTCATTGGTAGGGAACATTGTGATGTTCTGAGCATGCAGATGGATAGTGACCTGGTGATCTATCGAACTACCATTGTTCGGACTTTCCAAGTGGTTATCATTTGTCGAGTGGATAAGTCCGAGGTCTTGGTTGTACTGGTTAGTCCTCACTACTCGAAACGTCATTGAGACTCTACATGATAGGAGCCTCACTCTGACCCGTTTGCCGACTCATTTGGGGTCATTTGGCAGCGGGATTGGGTGAGATACCGATGCATGTAGGAGTCGATGCTTCGTTGTCGA
>KQ997578.1:10653-21348 GCA_001598015.1 Dorcoceras hygrometricum | reverse complement strand
TGAGACCAAATTTTCAAAAATAAAATCCCTCGTTTTAAATACGATTTAAAACTGATATCAAGATTAAATGTTTATTCGATAAACTAAGGGAATTTTTAAATCTGTTTAAATTATCCCTACCTTCCATCAACAATGGGTGTACGCCGATGCTACCCGCATACATGGCCCGGCTCATATTATTGAGGGGGTTATGTATGCCGGAAAGCTGTACACGTCATTGACACTCGTTGTGAGTCGGTTGGAACTCCCTTTAACGTTGGCTCATATTATTGGGGACGTTAAGGGGACCGTCCTTCACGACTCGACATTGATGGGTCATCTTGACACGTGATAGTAAACGGCGTCATATTATTGGGCCCTTCCTGGACATGAGGTAAAATACATGGATGTTGCACCGGTTGCAATTGGACTCTACCTTTTGGGGGTCATGGTTGGCTGATATTATTCGGGACCATGATCGCTCGATTGGACTCTGTGTACCCACTAAGGAAACTTGTTTTAAGAAGCCTAAGGCAAAGACTTCCAAGCCAAACAAGACCGAGGATGTTTGCCACCACTGCCACAAGCCTGGGCATTGAGGAGGAACTGCAAGGAGTACCTCGAGCAGTTGCGAACTGCAAAAGGTATGTTCTATATCGAAATAAATATGTCTCTTAATTCGACTTCTTGGGTACTTGATACCAGATGTGGATCTCATATCTGCAATGATTTGCAGGTGATGACAAGAAGCCGACGTCTTAGAGAGGGTGAGACCCACTTGAGGCTGGGCAATGGAGCAAGAGTTGCTGCAGTAGCTATAGGAGATGTTTATTTATTTCTGTCGTCAAATTTTAAGTTGTTATTGAAAGATGTTTTATTTGTTCCCGAATTGATAAAGAACATTATTTCTGATTCTATGCTTGATAGTGATGGATATTCTTGTGTTTTTGCTAATTAGATTTGCAATATATACAAGAATGAATGTTTGATTGGTATTGGGGAACGCGAAAATGATCTATACACCTTAAAATTAAAACCAGTTCCAACTCGCGATGTGAAAACACATACAACAACAATTAAAAGGAAATACGATAGCTTAAACCCAGCACAACTTTGGCACGCTAGGCTAGGTCATATTTCTCTAAGTAGGATGAACAAGTTACATAGGAGTGACATGTTTGATCTGTCAGACATTAACTCCCTACCGACTTGTGAATCTTGTCTCAAGGGAAAGATGACTAAACAAACCTTCAAGGGCAAGCCTGAACGTGCTCAAGGCCTATTGGATTTGATCCATACTGATGTGTGTGGTCCGCTTAGTATTGGTACTAAATACGGTCACACATACTTCATCACCTTTACCGACGATCACTCTAGGTATGGGTACTTGTACTTAATGAAGCACAAGTTTGAATCCTTTGAAAGGTTCAAAGAATTCAAGGCTGAAGTAGAAAATCAGCTAGGCAAGAGTATTAAAGCACTTCGATCCGATTGAGGTGGTGAATACTTAAGTGCTGAATTTCAAGACTATCTTAAAGAGAATGAGATTCTCTCGCAGTGGACCCCTCCGGCCACACCACAGCTCAATGGTGTAGCGGAGCATCGTAATCGAATCTTGATGGACATGGTTCGGTCTATGATGAGCTTCACTGAGCTTCCTACCTCGTTTTGGGGCTATGCGCTCGAAACGGCGGTAATGTTGTTGAACAATGTCCACACCAAAGCGGTGGATAAGACTCCATATGAGATATGGATGGGCAAACCACCCAAATACTCATACATGAGGGTTTGGGGATGTCCTGCTTACGTGAAGCAGACAGTGGGAGATAAGCTGGATACGAGATCCATCTTATGCTACTTCATTGGGTATCCAAAGAATTCCATTGGATACTATTTCTACTATCCCAGCGAGACAAAAGTGTTTGTCTCTAGGAATGCCACCTTTATGGAAAGAAGTACCAAGTGAACCTCCCGCACCTCAAGAGCCAGTGCCAGAAATGGTCGCACCTAGGAGATTCGAAAGGGTTCCTAGGGCTCCTGAAAGATATGGTTTCCTTCTTGAAGATGATCCAAGTGATCAAGTTGTTGGATCTGATCCAAGAACTTTCAAGGAGGCAATTTCCGATGCTGATTCTAATTTGTGGCTTAAAGCAATGCAGTCTGAGTTTGACTCAATGCATGCGAACCAAGTTTGGACAATTGTTAATCCTCCCGAAGGAATTGTTCCTATTGGGTGTAAATGGATATACAAGAGGAAACTTGGGCCTGATGGTAAGGTACTGACCTACAAGGCACGATTGGTCGCGAAAGGTTACACTCAAAGGCAAGGTGTTGACTATGATGAAACCTTTTCACCAGTCGCAATGTTCAAGTCGATTAGAATCTTAGTAGCCATAGCCGCATGGTACGACTATGAGATATGGCAAATGGATGTGAAAACTGCGTTCCTTAATGAAAACATTAAGGTAGAGATCTTTATGACGCAGCCAGAGGGTTTCACATCTGTAGGAAGTGAGCATAAGGTATGCAAACTTCAAAGATCGATCTACGGTCTCAAACAAGCGTCGAGGAGTTGGAACCTGAGATTCGATGAAACAATTAAGGAATTTGGTTTCATCAAGAATCCCGAGGAGCCATGTGTATATAAGAAGGTAGTTAAAAGCACTGTGACATTCCTCGTACTTTATGTAGATGACATTCTACTCATTGGGAATGATGTAGGAATGCTGCAGTCAACTAAAGTCTGGTTGTCTAGTAGATTTTCGATGAAGGACATGGGTGAAGCATCCTATATTCTTGGAATACAGATCTATCGGGATAGATCAAAATGGATGCTCGGACTCACCCAAGCTACGTACATCGATACCATACTTAAGACGTTCTCTATGGAAGAGTCCAAGAGAGGACACATACCTATGAGCCACGGGGTCACTCTATCTAAGTCTATGTGTCCGAAGACTGATGAAGAGATAGAGAGTATGACACGTGTGCCATATGCCTCGGCAATAGGTAGTATTATGTATGGCATGATCTCAACTAGACCGGATGTCGCATATGCTCTGAGTGTCACGAGCCGCTACCAGGCGAACCCCGGCCAATTGCATTGGAAGGCTGTGAAAGATATTCTTAAGTACTTACGAAGGACTAAGAATATGTTCATAGTCTATGGGGGTGGTGAACTGAAATTGGAAGGCTACACTGATTCTAGCTTCCAATGTGAAGTGGATGATTCGAAGTCTACCTCTGGATTTGTATTCATGCTCAATGGTGGTGCTGTCTCTTGGAAGAGTTCCAAGCAAGACACCATTGCGGATTCAACCACTGAGGCTGAATACATCGCAGCATCAGCTGCTGCTAAGGAGGCGGTTTGGATAAGGAATTTCGTCCAAGAGTTGGGCGTCATTCCTGATGGAGTTGGTCCAATCCTGGTGTACTGCGACAACACGGATGCCTTTGCGCAAGCAAAGGAGCCTAGGTCTCACCAAAGATCCAAACATATACTGAGGAAATACCACATAATCCGGGATATTGTGGCTAGAGGTGACATAGCATTTGAGAGAGTCACCTCTGCGGACAACATTGCTGATCCACTTACGAAGCCCTTTCCAGGACCGTTGTTTGGAAAACATCGCGAAACAATGGGACTACGTCTGATGAGTAGTTGGCTATAGGGCAAGTGGGAGATTGTTAGAGTAGATGCCCAACTAGCCAACTTGTGGCATGTGGGTTTTTATTGACTCTTGTATATGACAGTCTTTATATATGTTATTCGCATTTCTTTATGGCGTTCTTTATTTTCATTGTGTTATATGATGTTAACAATTGTGTTGGATAAAGACCTAGAATGCACCATAGTGTATGTTAGATGTGATAGTGGATATGATGGCTATCATGAAACACATCTAATAGTCACTGTGCATTCTGAATTCGTTCCTAGTAAATTGGACCGTCAAAATGAGGATAAGGCCGCCCGAGCTTGAGACTAGCGTCTGCGATGTGAAGTACCATGTTTTATTGGTAGGGAACATTGTGATGTTCTGAGCATGCAGATGGATAGTGACCTGGTGATCTATCAAACTACCCTCGTTCGGACTTTCCAAGTGGTTACCATTTGTCGAGTGGATAAGTCCGAGGTCTTGGTTGTACTGATTAGTCCTCACTACTCAAAATGTCATTGAGACTCTACATGATAGACGCCTCACTTTGACCCGTTTACCGACTCACTTGAGGTCATTAGGCGGCGGGATTGGGTGAGGTCCCGATGTATGTAGGAGTCGATGCTTCGTTGTCGAGGATTCACCGCTCGCTCTCATGCGTGGATATCCTATGCTATCTGAGGGGATAATAGTGTATAAATCTCTGGCCAGAGTACTGGATGTGTTTTAGGTAAATGGGTTTGCCTAGTAACACTCGTGATGTCACTTTTCGATCTCCAAGATGTATGCATAGCTATCGGATCACTAGCGACTCTCGATTGACCAATGGTCGTTGATCTGATCGGGATATATGTGTTGAAAGGACCGTACTGTATGCTAACCATGACCAACTGGTTCTTGCAGGCACTATCAGTGATACCTAGGGGATCATGTCACGATGTTGCTAGGCGCTTTACCATGATCCGTTGGGCAAGTCCGAAATTGTGATTTCGGAGTCACAATTTTTGTGGGCCCACGGCTAGCTGTATCCCTGAACTATTGAGGGTCACACAAGTACTGGTTCATGATTCCCGCACGGAAATTGAGCTCAATGCGTTGAACATAGGAGGAGGATTTTAGGGAGTGCGACTTCCTAAAAGTCAACAGGGGTCAAATTGCGATTTCCCAAAGTTGAGGGGCATAACTATCATTTTGGTCTAGGTGGTCTGAAAAATTGTTTTCGCATCATAATAGTCAGTTTTGGAAACTGAGTCGATCGGTCCGATCTGATCGTCGATCGGAGTTATGATGAAGCCACGGTGATGCGGTTGAACCGAATGTTCATATATTGGACTGGGCCCGCCCCAGGTCCATTGGGCCGGTTCAAGCCCATCACTTATTTAATTAGACCTAGGGCTACCATGAGACACACACACAAGATACAACCTAGCTCTCATAGCCGCCCACCCTCTCCCACACGCCTCACGCCTCCGCCGACCGCCCATCGCCGCCGCCCGCCGGCCGCAGCCGCCGTCGCCCGGTTTTTCGCGTGATCGGACTTGTTTCGATCACCACGACAAGGAGAATACGTTCGTGCTAAAATCCGTCAGATCTTCTAGTGCAGATTGATGGAGGAAGATTGTTTCCGGTCGTGGACCTGATTGACGATCTACCGTCGCCTACCGTTTGAAGTTCCGGTTTTCTCGTGAAACTGGTCGGAGCCAGGCGCCTAGACGCCAGCAATGTAGCAATTCGATAAACGCCCTATGAATGTTTATTGTTTTTGAATGTATTGAACGTTTCTCGAGGCAACTTTTGATTTCCGCTGTGCCCTCGGGAAACGTGATCCGGATCCGCCATTGTATGCCAACAAAATGGTGCAGGTGAGACAATTAAGGGACAAGCGGAAGGTGGAAGCTGAGATAGCTGGGTGGTGAAATGTTTATCAATGGGCAGCGTTTTCTGTGTCTTAGCTGTTGTTGTCTTTTATCTTAGACATATGTATTAGATCTATTGCAACAGTAGTAAATTCATATAAAATTTCAGATGTTGTAATATCGAATCTGCAGTATATATGAAATCTATTTTCCGCAAAATTTCAGTACTTGGCGCCGAACGTTTGTATGTCAGTTTTGTGTTTGTGTTTCGAAATGTTTCTAAGTTATAAGAAATACAGCTTATAACAAATTGACGTTTAGCCCTTCTTTTTATTCCCAAATTTTAATTCACCCCAAATTCGTGACCCCGTGGGTTTGGATGCTCACAGTGAATATATGCGAACAATTTATAAACTTAGTAGAATAGCTTCGTTCAATGTGTTAGAGTAGATGCCCAACTATCCAACTTGTGGCGTGTGGGTTCTTATTGACTCTTTGTATAACGATCTTTATTTATGAAATTCGTATTCTTTTATGGCATTCTTATCTTCATTATTTTATAATGTTAACAATTGTGTTGGATAAAGAATGCACCATAGTGTATGTTAGATGTGATAGTGGATATGATGGCTATCATGAAACACATCTAATAGTCACTGTGTATTCTAAACTCGTTCCTAGTCGATTGGGCCGTCAAAATGAGGATAAGGCCGCCCGAGCTTGAGACTAGCATCTGCGATGTGAAGTACCACGTTTCATTGGTAGGGAACATTGTGATGTTATGCAGATGGATAGTGACCTGGTGATCTATCGAACTACCCTCGTTCGGACTTTCCAAGTGGTTACCATTTGTTGAGTGGATAAGTCCGAGGTCTTGGTTGTACAGATTAGCCCTCACTACTCGAAATTTCATTTACCATTTGTTGAGTGGATAAGTCCGAGGTCTTGGTTGTACAGATTAGCCCTCACTACTCGAAATTTCATTGAGACTCTACATGATAGGTGCCTCACTTTGACCCGTTTACCGACTCAGTTGGGTCATAAGGTAGCAGGATTGGGTGAGGTTCCGAGGCATGTAGGAGTCGATACTTCGTTGTCGAGGATTCACCGCTCGCCTTTGTGCGTGGATATCCTATGCTATCTGAGGAGATAATAGTGTGATAAATCTCTGGCCAGAGTACTAGATGTGTTTTAGGTAAATGGGTTTACCTAGTAACACACGCGATGTCACTATTTGATCTCCGAGATGTATGCATGGTTATTGGATATCTAGCGACTCTCGATTTACCAATGGTCGTTGATCTGATCGGGATATATGTGTTGAAAGGACCGTACTGTACGCTAACCATGACCGACTGGTTCTTGCAAGCACTATCAGTGATACCTAGGGGATAATGGGGCGATGTTGCTAGGCGCTTTACCATGATCCGATGGGCTAGTTCGAAAATGTGGTTTCGGAGTCACACATGTTGTGGGCCAACGGCTAGCTGTATCCTAGAACCATTGAGGGTCACACAAGTACTGTTTTCATGATTTTCGTACGGAAACTGAGCTCAATTTGTTGAGCATAGGAGGAGGAAGGATGGAAGTGCGACTTCCTAAAAGTCAACAGGGGTCAAATGAAATTTCCCTAAAGTTTGGGCTAGTTTGACTATCCTTGAAACTTGGAGGGGCTCAACTGCAATTTTGGACTAGGTGGTCTGAAAAATTGTTTTCGCATCATAACACTCAGTTTTGTAAACTGTGTAGATCGGTCCGATCTGATCATCGATCGGGATTATGATGGAGCCACGGCGATGTACTTGAACCGAATGTTCATATGGACCTGGGCCCGCCCCAGGCCCATTGGACCGGTCCAAGCCCATCACATGTCTATTAATACTTGACCTAGGGCTAAATTGTCTACACAACAACTCCAAAACCCTAGTCTTGAACGCCCCTCTCCTCTCCCTCTCCCACTCACGACCACCGCCCCTTCACGCGCCGCCGCCCGTCGCGCCCCGCCGCCGCCGTCCGTTGTCGTCGCCGTCGGACTTGTCCCGACCGTCTCGACGAGGAGATTCCGTAGAGTAAGGGTCTACATATCCTATCTCTTAATGGTTGCTATGAGTTAATGAAGTGAAAACTTCCGCGCATAGATGACCTTTTTGATCAGTTGCAAGGAGCCCGTGTATTTTCTAAGATTGGTTTACGCGAGGGCTATCATCAGCCGGAGAACAGTTGAGGATGTTACTTCCCTCTCTGATCTCTATATACTTACCTTGCCTTAGATTCGGACAATACCTGTTAAGCAAGGTTTGTCCTGGCGACCCACCTTTTCTTTACTGCATAAAGGCATAAGCGAAGCCAAGCCGGATAGGCTTTTTTATATTGAAAGCCCCAAAACTGGCTATCTTATAGCAGACAACTAACGCAAATTCCCTCCATCCTGGGAAAGGGCATGGTGTGCATGTGGAGGAAAGCAGAAAGAGAACGATGAGAGAGGGAACAAGACCAGGCAGGTTGAGAGTGAAATATTCGTCACATTTTCTAGTGCAGACTGACGAAGGGATCGTGATTTCAATCGTGGACCGGATTAGGAGAACGACGACCGCCAACCGTTGAAGTGCCGATTCCTCGTGAAATTGGTCGTAGCAGGCGCCTAGACGTCAGCAAGGTACCAATCTAAAACACCCTATGGATGTTTTATTGCTGTATTTGTTATGTATTGACCGTTCCCGGTGCAAATGTTTTAAATCTTCCGCTGCTCCCCGGGAGCGGGATCCGGATCCGTCGCTGCACCAACAGTGGATCAGAGCTTTGGCTCGGATCTGTCAATACATTAATTGTACCTGTATTGCATCAGATCTCAAATTTAAAAAAAATAAAAACGAGGAGATTCCGTCCGTGATAAATTCGTCACCTCTTTAGTGCAGACTGATGAAGGAGCTGTGATTCCAGTCGTGGACCGGATTCGGAGAACTCAACCGCCAATCGTTGAAGTGCTAGTTTCCCTGTGAAACCGATCGGAGCCAGGCGCCTAGACGCCAGCAAGGTACCACAACTAAAACATCCTATGTATGTTTTACTGCATTTGTTATTATGTATTGACCATTCCCGGTGCAATTTTTAAAACTTCCGCTGCGCCTCGGGAAACGTTATCCGGATCCGCCGCTGCGCCAACAGGGCGCGCGCAACGTGCGGACGCTGTGCGGGCGGCGGTGCGCGGCCGTGCGACGTTTTCGGGTGGATTTTCGACGGCTGTTTTTTGAACTCTAAGGTTGTTTCGGGCCTGTCCCGGACGGCTCGGGGGTGTTTTCGGGCCAATGTTTGCTATTGGGCCCTTTTGGTCGGACCAAAATTAATTTTTGATGTTTTTTAGATTTTGGCCCTAAAATTGTTTTAAGCCCAATTTGATGCAATTAAAAATGACAAAATATGATTTTATATTTAAAATATGATTTTGTTGGAAAATATCAAATTTGATTTGATTATTTTATTTCTGTCAATTATTTGAATTGAGTATGTTTGGGATGATCGAGAGTCGTGCCCATTGTGTTAGGTGTATGCTAGGTTTTACAAATTTTGGTTGTAATATTGTTGATATCAATTTCAAAGTGGGCCTGGTTTATGGCCCGTTCCCACCTTTAAAATTGTATCCCTACTTGTCATGGCTATTTAAATGTAAATATTAGACTTAGTGGGAGGACTTTTTGAAGATGGTGGAGATGAAGATCAAAGATATTGAAGACCGAAGATTTGTAAAACCGGAAGCTAATGTAATAGGATTGCATTTGCATAATGCATTTCACCTAGGACTGGACCTAGATCCGTGCTTGGCAACCACGGATCGCATAGCTCTCGCTTATCGATAATCCCAATTGTATATGCGATAAATATATCTGTTGAATCCGCGTTTTTAAATTTGATTTAAAATTATTGAGACCAAATTTCAAAATTAAAATCCCTCATTTTAAATTTGATTTAAAATTTATATCAAGATTAAAAGTTTATTCGATAAACTAAGGGAATTTAAATATTGTTTAAAATTTCCTACCTTCCATCAACAACGGGTGTACGTCGATGCTACCTGTATACATGGCCCGGCTCATATTATTGAGGGGGTTATGTATGCAGGAAAGCTGTACACGCCATTGACACTTGCTGGGAGTCGGTTGGAACTCCCTTTAACGTTCGCTCATATTATTGGGGACGTTAAGGGGATCGTACTGTACGCTAACCATGACCGACTGGTACTTGCAGGCACTATCAGTGATACCTAGGGGATCATGGGGTGATGTTGCTAGGCGCTTTACCATGATCCGATGGGCTAGTTCGAAAATGTGGTTTCAGAGTCACACATGTTGTGGGTCCACGGCTAGCTGTATCCCTGAACCATTGAGGGTCACACAAGTACTGGTTTCACGATTCCCGCATGGAAACTGAGCTCAATTTGTTGAGCATAGGAGGAGGAAGTGTTGGAAAAGCGGTGGCGGATCCGGATCCCATCTCCCGGCGGCGCAGCGGAAGTTTTAAAAATAGCGCCGGGAAACGTTCAATACAATAAAATCAATACTATAAACCATTCATAGGATGATTTTCAGGGTGTTACCTTGCTGGCATCTAGGCGCCTGACTCCAACCAGAATCACAGGGAAACTGGCTCTTGTCGGTAGACGTGGGTAGATCGTCAATCAGGTCCACGACCGGAATCGATCTTCCTCCATTCAGCCTGCACTAGAAAGCTGATGGATTTTATCACGAACGGAATAACCTCGTCGCACTGATCAGAACAAGTCTAATCACGCGAAGATCGGACGGCGGCGGCGCGGTGGAGGCGCGGCGGTGGGCGGCGGCCGTGCGTGAGGTTGGTGGAGGAGGGGTGGCGGCTTCTCAAGATTGGAGGCTAGGTTTAGGTTGTAATTAGTGTAGTCATTAAGCCCTAGACACAACCCATAAATATATTCATGGGCTTGAACCGGCCCAATGGACTTGGGTCCAACCCAGGTCCATGTGAACATTCGGTTCGTTTAATTCACTGCGGTTTCATCATAACTCCGATCGACGATCAGATCGGACCGACCGACTCAGTTTCCAAAACTGAACATTATGATGTGAAAAACAATTTTTCAGATACCTAGTCCAAAATGACAGTTTTGCCCCTCAACATTGGGAAATCGTAATTTCACCCCTGTTGAGTTTTAGGAAGTCGCACTCCCTAAAATC
>KQ997577.1:40648-51340 GCA_001598015.1 Dorcoceras hygrometricum | reverse complement strand
ATAATCTGAAAAATTGTTTTTCACGTCACAACATTCAGTTTTGGAAACTGAGTCGATCGGTACGATCTGATCAGCGATCGGAGTTATGATGAAGTCACAGCGATAAATATCGTCATTTGGACCCGGGCCCGTTGGACCGGCCCAAGTCCAATTTTAAGTCTATTTAATTAGACTTAGTGACTTGATTAAAAAATACTAGATTCATAACCTAACCCTACTACAACATAACCTAGCCGCCCCTCTCCTCTCTTCTCTCGCCGCCGCCGCCGCCGCCGCCGTGCGCCGCCGCCGTCGCCGCCACTTCGCCGGAATTTGTTCCGGCCTAGTTTTTCGAGGAGAATTCGTTCGTGCTGATCTCGTCAGGACTTCTAGTGCAGTCTGACGAAGGAGTCTCGGATCTGGTCGTGGACCGGATTGGCGTATCTACCGCAATCTACCGAGAAGAGCCGGGTTCTTGAAACACCGGTTGGAGCCAGGCACAAGTGCCAGCGAGGTAACACGCAAAACATCCTATGAATGTCGTAGAATGTAGATTTGTTTTTCGTATTGATCGCCTCCCGGTTCTATAATTTTGTTCTTCCGCTGCGTGACCGGGGGACGGATCCGGATCCCCAACAATATCTTTACACCAAAAGTTCATACAGATTTCTACAAAAGTGAGGACTAGAAATCTGCTAACATACAAAACTATAACTAAGTTCTGTACATCGAAATCAAAAGCTGAAAAGAACAATGGAAGATGTCCACGATAAACACATCCTCCCTTTCTGATCATCTCCCTCCAGCTCTTACTGCTGATCACCTGCACTCAATGAAAACTAGTGAGCCGAAGGCTCAGCAGGTAAATCTGGAATAGCAAAATCATGCAATAGAACTGATACTAAAACTGAAACTAGAAGCTGAATACATAACTGAAATCTGCGTACGCTTTGAAATGAACAAGCGCAATAATATATATAACTGGGAATTCTGATAGAAACTGAAAGCATAAAACATAATCAAATTCGGAAAACCTTTTCTTTAAACATTTCTGGAGCTGTGATTAAAATCACAATTTCGCTCTTCTGAAATTATGACAACACTCTAAATATTTTGGTCCAATTCGTTTGATCAAACTCCTGATATCAGTTTCTAGCACTATGGCTCAAGGTGAAGGGATATACAGATCCGTCGACCTATACACCTGATCCTTCTTCTGTTGAAAGGGCACACGGTTCGTCAGCCGCGCACTCACCCTTCTTCTGGGGACCCTCTTTGTTGTCATAACTTAAAATATTTTCTAAAAAATCGTTCTGCTCTTTCTTTTCTTTCTAAAATCTGTTTCTTTCTCTCTTGCAAGAATTACTGGTTTTTCTTTTGTCTAATGATGTTCTGGAACTAAAAAGGATTTCCTTGTAATGCTTGCGAAGATGAAAACTGAACAATAATACTACTTGAATCTGTCAATTGAATCGAATAAATCCTTTGAAATGATTCGGAATTGAATAAGGAATCAAATTCTGAAATTTCGTTATCTGTTGAAGAAAACGAAGAATCTTATCTGAGCATCTAATTCTACTATAAGAGACGCATCGCTGAAATGAAATCAGACGCAACAAAATGGAACAGTATTTGGAAACGAAACAACTTTCTACTGTTCATGAGTAGTGCTGAAAGAAACCAGCTGGGGATAAATAGGAACCAGCTGCAAGGTCTTTTACTAACAACAAACGTATTAATTAAAACGATGCCGTTGCGAAACAACATGAATACAACTGCTGGATACATATAATGCAACTGCTGGAAATGAACTGTGCAGCTGCTGGTCATAAGAATGGAATGCAATTGTTGAAAAAATGAACTTTGGTGCTGCAACATCGAACGACAGCTACGCTATCAGCTGTTGTCTATCAAACCAGACTTTATACTGATTCGACTAACAACTACCGATTACATAGCGTCAAGTTCCGATATTACCATTCACCGTAAGATGAACAATTCTAAACATACGGGAAATAAAACTCGAACTCAAAGGGATCTAAACACAGTACTCTACTTCTATTTCTTCTAAGTTAGATATCAATTTCTTAACAAACCTATCTGATACAAAATATAAGTTGACCAGAATCTAACAATACTAATGTAAACATATTGGCAACAAAATCTTACCCGTCGCCGCTGAGGTATCTGCTGGGGTTTCTGCAGCTGTCATTATGTAAGCTCTACCGGTGATGAGTGGTCGCTTCTGGGAACACTCCCTAGACATATGGCCTGGCTTACCACAAGTATAACACACTCTCTGGCCAAAAAGACACTGGCCTGAATGGTTTTTCTTACAGGTTGGACATGGAGGCCTACTTCCTGAATTAGGGACAGCAGAGATAGGCTGAACAACTAAGGGTCCTTTTTCTTGAGACTCCTTCTGGTTATTATTTGGCTTCTTATTTTGCCTACGGTCCTTTTGTTGAAAAGCTTGTCTTTTCAATTGTCTCTATTCTTCAATTACTTTCCAATCTTGTTCTGCCCGTAGGGCCTTATTCACAGCTGATCTATAATCTACGGGTTCTGCCAATCTAACATCATGCCTAATCATCGGCTTCAACCCATCAACAAAATGTTCTAGCTTCATATCTGCATTTGTCCCAATTAAAGGAACAAAATAACAACCTCTCTCAAACTTACGGATATAATCCCGCATAGACATCTCTCCCTGCTTAAGAGTTAAAAACTCACTACGCAACTGCTGTCTTATATCTGCCGTAAAGTATTGTTCATAAAATACTCTCTTAAACTCTTCCCAAGTAAGAATTTCCAAGTCTACTGTTAACTTGGCTCCTTCCCACCATATCATGGCATCTCCTCTCAGCATGTAAATCGCACACCGAGGTCTTTCTTGTTCAGTCAGTTGCAAATAATCAAAAATCACCTCTATGGATTTAATCCAACTCTCTGATATAAGGGGATCAGTAGTACCAGAAAATTCCTGAGGTCTCTGTCTTCTAAACCTCTCCTGTGGATCTTCAAAGACCATGCTCTGATACCAACTGTAACGACCGGACTTTTCTCAAAAGAAATTTAGAAATTTGGGGTTCGAATTGAAAGACCCAAAAATTTCAATCTTAATAAACATAAAAGTCGTTACTAAATTCTGGACTAAATTGTGAATAAACACAATTCATTACTGCTAAAATGCGGAACAATTGAAACAATGACGTAAGTGGAAGTAAAATCAGCTGCAAGGGTAAACACGTTTCATAACAAGTGAAGGAAATCAGCAGGAAGGGTATACGAACATGGAACTAAATCCTCTGCTGATAAAATAACTCACGCGGAACTGATATACCAGCTGATAAAATACCAGTGACTTTGCATATATCTTTACACCAAAAGTTCATACAGATTTCTACAAAAGTGAGGAACTAGAAATCTGCGAACATACAAAACTATAACTAAGTTCTGTACATCGAAATCAAAAGCTGAAAAGAACAATGGAAGATGTCCACGATAAACACATCCTCCCTTTCTGATCATCTCCCTCCAGCTCTTACTGCTGATCACCTGCACTCAATGAAAACTAGTGAGCCGAAGGCTCAGCAGGTAAATCTGGAATAGCAAAATCATGCAATAGAACTGATACTGAAACGGAAACTGGAAGCTGAATACATAACTGAAATCTGCGTACGCTTTGAAATGAACAAGCGCAATAATATATATAACTGGGAATTCTGATAGAAACTGAAAGCATAAAACATAATCAAATTCTGAAAACCTTTTCTTTAAACATTTCTGGAGCTGTGATTAAAATCACAATTTCGCTCTTCTGAAATTATGACAACACTCTAAATATTTTGGTCCAATTCGTTTGATCAAACTCCTGATATCAGTTTCTAGCACTATGGCTCAAGGTGAAGGGATTTACAGATCCGTCGACCTATACACCTGATCCTTCCTCTGTTGAAAGGGCACACGGTTCGTCAGTCGCACACTCACCCTTCTTCTGGGGACCCTCTTTGCTGTCATAACTTAAAAAATTTTCTAAAACATCGTTCTGCTCTTTCTTTTCTTTCTAAAAATCTGTTTTCTTTCTCTCTTGTACGGATTACTGGTTTTCTCTCGTCTAATGATGTTCTGGAACTGTAAAGGATTTCTCTGTAAAGCTTGCGAAGATGAAAACTGAATAAATTAGCTAGTTGAATCTGTCAGATAAGTCGAAAGATTCATTTGAATTGAAGTGTCAATGAGTAAGGAATCGAATTCTAAAATTTCGTTATCTGCTGAAGAAAATGAACAGTACCAGTCGCAAGACTAATACCAACTGAATGAACAATACCAGTCGCAACGAATAGGAAACCAGTCTCAAGACAAGAATCCAGTCGCAAGGTATTTTAAACAAATGTAAGTGAAACGATGTCGTTAGCACTTAAACCAGTCGCTACAACCAGTCGCTAAAACCAGTTGCTACAACAAGTCGCTACAACCAGTCGCTACAACCAGTCGCTACGAACTATACTTAAAACAATAAAGCAACTGCTGAAATATCAAAATGGAATGCATCTGCTGGTAAACAGTGCATCTGCTGAATGTCACGAAGACAACGCAACTGCTGAATTCTAACAAGGGAATACAGCTGCTGAAATCATGCAAACAGAATTGAATATATGCTTTCACTGAGTGAGCAAGAAACAGAGTTACTTGCCTGAATTCTTTAACACAAATCACGGTAGAAATCCAGCAACTCCTAACGCACCGCCTGTTTCCTTTAAAACTCTTTGAAAGTATTTTGTTCGGCTTCTTGAGAGAGAGCACCGCTTTATATGATTTGATTTTGAAAGTAATGATATTCATGAAGCAACTTAAGATCCTATTTATATGATTTGTAAATGCCTAAGGAAGAAACGCATTCAATTCAATATGCCAAATTCTGAAAGAAGCGTGCTCTGTTTTAAACCAAATAATGCATATGAAAACCGAACAGTTTTAGTTAAAACAAAAGGATTCAATCGGCTTGTAGGAATTGTTTAGACATCTACTGTAATTGCATTTCTGATATCTGGAATTTAGCTCTTAAATGGTAAAAGCTAAACAATACATAGATAAAATCTGAAACTCAATGAATCAAGAGTTGAATATAATAGCATTGTAATCCCTCATGTAGGAGTCGATGCTTCGTTGTCGAGGATTCACCGCTCGCTCTCATGCGTGGATATCCTATGCTATCTGAGGGGATAATAGTGTATAAATATCTGGCCAGAGTACTGGATGTGTTTTAGGTAAATGGGTTTGCCTAGAAACACTCGTGATGTCACTATTCGATCTCCAAGATGTATGCATAGCTATCGGATCTCTAGCGACTCTCGATTTACCAATGGTCGTTGATCTGATCGGGATATATGTGTTGAAAGGACCGTACTGTGCGCTAACCACGACCAAATGGTTCTTGTAGGCACTATCAGTGATACCTAGGGGATCATGGCGCGATGTTGCTAGGCGCTTTACCATGATCCGTTGGGCAAGTCCGAAATTGTGATTTCGGAGCCACAATGGTTGTAGGCCCACGGCTAGCTGTATCCCTGAACAATTGAGGGTCACACAAGTACTGGATTCATGATTCCCGCATGGAAACTGAGCTCAATGCGTTGAGCATAGGAGGAGGATTTTAGGGAGTGCGACTTCCTAAAAGTCAACAGGGGTCAAATTGCGATTTCCCAAAGTTGAGGGGCATAACTGTCATTTTGGTCTCGATGGTCTGAAAAATTGTTTTCGCATCATAATATTCAGTTTTGAAACTGAGTCGATCGGTCCGATCTGATCGTCGATCGGAGTTATGATGAAGCCACGGTGATGCGGTTGAACCGAATGTTCATATATTGGACTGGGCCTGCCACAGGTCCATTGGGCCGGTTCAAGCCCATCACTTATTTAATTAGACCTAGGGCTACCACGAGACACACACAAGATACAACCTAGCTCTCATAGCCGCCCACCCTCTCCCTCACGCCTCACGCCACAGCCAACCGCCCATCGGCGCCGCACGCCGGCCGCCGCAGCCGTCGCCCGGTTTTTCGCGTGATCGGACTTGTTTCGATCACCACGACGAGGAGAATCCGTTCATGCTAAAATCCGTCAGATATTCTAGTACAGATTGACGGAGGAAGATTGTTTCTGGTCGTGGACCTGATTGACGATCTACCGCCGCCTACCGTTTGAAGTGCCGGTTTCCTCGTGAAACTGGTCGGAGCTAGGCTCCTAGACGCCAGCAAGGTAGCAATTCGATAAAAGCCCTATGAATGTTTATTGATTGTTTTTAATGTATTGAACGTTTCTCGGGGCAACTTTTAACTTCCGCTGCAACCCCGGGAAACGGGATCCGGATCCGCCATTGTATGCCAACATCCGGAGACGACCAAATCGAAAATATTTAAATGTTTTAGCCCTTAGACATATTTTAAAGCAAAATATCTTTATTTTATGCACCATTGCCAAAAAATGAGATTTCATGCACGGTTACCGAGGGGGACCCGTTTTTCGCCTATACGGGCTATTTTTATGACTTTACTACACTTTTAAATTTGAGAGGCCCTATATTACGAAAATTTAAGTCTTGAAGGCTGAACTTTAAATATTTTTAAGCCTCGGATCCGCCATTGTATGCCAACATCCGGAGACGACCAAATCGAAAATATTTAAATGTTTTAGCCCTTAGACATATTTTAAAGCAAAATATCTTTATTTTATGCACCATTGCCAAAAAATGAGATTTCATGCACGGTTACCGAGGGGGACCCGTTTTTCGCCTATACGGGCTATTTTTATGACTTTACTACACTTTTAAATTTGAGAGGCCCTATATTACGAAAATTTAAGTCTTGAAGGCTGAACTTTAAATATTTTTAAGCCTTTTTAATTAGAGGAGGGTTAGTATTGGAATAGGCCTTTTATTTCCTTAATTAAACAAGTTGGAGGGGTCCTTTTGTACACTTTTCATTCACCCTTCTCCACAATTTCGAAAATTTACCCTAGCCCCTCCTCTCATCAGCCGACTTCAGCCTTCTTCTTCCCCTAGGTGGCCGAAAATTTTCAAGTCTTGATTGAAACTCAAAGGTGTTGGTCTACTCAATTGTCCTCCGCTCCAGTATCGCGTATCTCCGCTTCTTTTTCGATCAAGACATTTTTTATTCTTTCTTTTCTCACCATTTAGATCATAATATACTGTTTTTACAAATATTATGCATGGATTTTTCGTGGATGTTTCAGATCTTCACTCATATGATCACGATCATGTATTGCCTCATGTACACCTCACGGTTTTTGAACTTTCTTGCATGGTTTCGGTCGATGGACTGCTTGAGTGGTTTTGGCTCGATGTTAGGTGGTTCATGGTGGCCCTAGGGTGGCTTGTAATGGTTCTAAGTGGGGGTTTAAGGGTCGAACCATTGGCTAAAGGAAAACACCGTGCAGTGTGTGTGTCCGCGCCGCGCGATGCGTCTGCTTCTCCAGGTTCGTGCGTCCAAGTGCGACCATGGTTGGAGCTAGAGTCGGTTAGGTTAGGACCGGCTGGACCTGGGGGTGGTCCAGCCGGCGGGGCTCCGGCCAGTGGTGGCCGGAGCAAGGAGAACAAAGCATTTGTCGGTGGCCTGTCGTGTAGGTGCATGCGGCAGTGTGTGTAATTTCAAGTTAGGGTTTCTTTGTGAATTTTTTCGGTTCAATTGAACCGGCTGGTTCGATTGGACCGATCCGGTTCTTCAAGTCTTGAGTAAATTATTTTAAGTCCGGTCCGAGTTATTTTATTTTTGGGCCGGGTAATTTTATTTTTAAAGTCCGAGTCATTTTTATCGGGTCAAGTCAACTTTTGAAGTCAAAATCGTATTTTCGGTCAAAATGATTTCGGGTCAACGATTTTAAGTCAAAACTTAGTTTAAGTTGCTGGAATTTTTAAGTAAATTGGATTTTAGTCAAATCGTTAGATTTTGCGCCGATGTTTTAAATGAGTTTTAAGCCTGTTGTGACGGTGTTGGGCCGAGTCCTTCAAATGATTTTAAAGGGGTAATTACTTGATGTTGGGCCCATTTTGAGTTGGGCTTAGTATTATTTAAGTCTAATGGAGGCCTTGGGCTTAGAATTAGTGGGCCAGTCGCTTGAGCCAGTCCTGACCAGGCCGAGAAAAAACTTAATGCATAGGCCCATAAATATATATTTAATTATATACGTATTATGCTATGTATTTGATTATGAAATGTTTTAAGGAAATTAAATATATATTGATGGGCCAAGATTTCCAAAGTTGCATGATTTTACGAAAGACACGCATCATGAAGTTATGTTAAGGCATGAAAGAAAATATTTTGAGGAATTGAATTGTTGTGGGGCAAAGTAATGATGGGAGTTAGCCGGGTAGTCGGGCCCGGGGATCCCTTGTTAATGTATGAGCTTATGGATCCATATGTGACATCATGGTGAAGTGGCAGCATAGAGGTGTGACATATAGGGATCCTCGTGTGACATCGGGGTGAACCACACTGCCATGTACGTTGGTTTATAGATTGATCAATCGAATAATGGCTATCACTTCATGGATACGACTCACATGTCTTTTAAGTTATGTTATGTTTATGCCATGCCTTAATGTATATGTTATATGATGAAGTATGTACGACTACAGTATGATTTAACGTTTAAGATCTTTCAAGCACGCATGTCATGAAATTATGTTCCTTACTTATGTGCCTGTATGTGGTTTTATTATACATACTTTATTATTAGCGGATAGAGCATGCTGGGCCTTTAGGCTCACTATATTTAAATGGTGCAGGTGAGCATGATGTCGATGATATTACTCCGACCGGCGGTGAGGACGTCTGATGCTCCGCTGCGACTGTTACCCCGTGACCACTCAGTTATTTTATGTCATTGCTTTTAGACATGTTCAGTTTTCCGCAAACAGTTTTTAAATACTCTGATTTTTATGTTAGCTTGTGCGATGTGGATTTGAGATATTTCGCAGTTTGTTTTAAACGGATGTTGAGATTTTATTTTTAAATGCTTTAAGTTATGGTTTCAATTATAGCTTCTATTAAATGTTTATTCCACATCTGATTTAAAAAAAAAAAAAAATTCTTTGAGAGGTTTAGTACGTTTCAACTTGGTATCAAAGCGGTGGTTCTGGTGGGGTACTATCCTGCTGCGTGGAGCTCGGAAGTCGCACTGCCAGTCTGTCAGTTTTATTTTACGATTTATGTTTATGTTGCATGCTGCATGTTAGTTTTACCTTAGATTTTAAAGGTTAGATACCTAGTCAGTACTATCCTGCTGCGTGGAGCTCGGAAGTCGCACTGCCAGTCTGTCAGTTTTATTTTACGATTTATGTTTATGTTGCATGCTGCATGTTAGTTTTACCTTAGATTTTAAAGGTTAGATACCTAGTCATGCACGTAGATTTACGTTATAAGGTTTTGGTGTACCAGAACAATGCCTCCCCGTCGCATTAGAGAGCAGCAGCAGGATGACGACTTGCCTCCTCCTCCTCCACCACCCCAAATGACGCCGTTTGAGAGGGCTAACGTGGAGATGTTAGCCGGGATTACTAGGCTATTGGAGCGTCATACGGAGCGACCCGGGAAGTCACATGAGGAAGATATTGCTGAGAGGTTCCGCAAGCAGGGACCTAAGGAGTTTTCTAGCACTACAGATCCGCTCGTTGTTGAGGAGTGGATCCGATCCACGGAGACTATCTATGATTTCATGGGTCTGACGGACGCCGACAAGGTCCATTGTGCGATTTTTATGCTGAAGGCAGATGCCGCTCTTTGGTGGAAGGGCACAGTGGTTGGACTATATCTGGAGAGCTTGACGTGGGGAGAGTTCAAGAAGGTCTTCTTTGAGAAGTACTTTACTGTGGATGCCCGAAGCCAGCTGATTCGAGAGTTTATGAGTCTCTGTCAGGGATACAAATCTGTTGCAGAGTATGTTCAGCAGTTTGAGCGGGGATGTCCCTTTGTACCCGCGATTGCTACCGTAGAGAGTGAGAAGCTGAGGCAGTTTACTGATGGACTGCGACCTGACATCCGCCACGATGTCAACATGGCGGACGTGGAGACCTATATGGCGACAGTGAACAGGGCTTACCGGTCCGAGAGGGGCCGGAAGGATATGAGGGAGGACTATCAGAGGAAGAGGCAGATGCAGCCGCCCGTCAGAGGCCAGTCTTCGCATCCTCCAGCGAAGAGACCATTTCAGGGGCCTTATAAGGGCCCAACTCAGCAGGGACATCAGCAGTATAGACCACAGGGCCAGCAGAGGCCACAACAGCAGGGGGCCAGCGTCCCTAAGTCCGGAGGATATTCGACCTGCAAGGAGTGCAACAAGCAGCATCCCAGACCGTGCTGTGAGGTCCGGGGATCAAAGAGGGCGGGGAGTGATCGCCGGTGCCAGAGGTTGCACGGACAATGAGCGGCTCCTGGCAGGCTTCTAAAGGCGAAGGGGCACATGAATGAACCGATCCCACACCGGAATGAGAGGGATTACGAGACTGGGATGTTATAGATGTAATTGAGGTTAGTTGAGGAATGCTTATCAGATTTAATTGGTACTACTCATACCAACAAGGTGCATCTTCTTTTCGGGAGCTCATCACTTACGTACTCCAAAGTTAAGCGTGCTTGACTTGGGATAATTTTGGGATGGGTGACCCTCTGGGAAGTTTCTCAGGGTGCGTGC
>KQ997577.1:0-11744 GCA_001598015.1 Dorcoceras hygrometricum | reverse complement strand
GATGTTGGGCCCATTTTGAGTTGGGCTTAGTATTATTTAAGTCTAGTGGAGGCCTTGGGCTTAGAATTAGTGGGCCAGTCGCTTGAGCCAGTCCTTGACCGGGCCGAGAAAAAATAAATGCATAGGCCCATGAATATATATTTAGTTATATACGTATTATGCTATCTATTTAATTATGAAATGTTTTTAAGGAAATAAAATATATATTGATGGGCCAAGATTTCCAAAGTTGCATGATTTTACGAAACGCACGCATCATGAAAGTTTAAGTTATGTTAAGGCATGAAAGAAAATATTTTGAGGAATTGAATGATGTTGGGCCCATTTTGAGTTGGGCTTAGTATTATTTTAAGTCTAGTGGAGGCCTTGGGCTTAGAATTAGTGGGCAGTCGCTTGAGCCAGTCCTTGACCGGGCCGAGGAAAATAATGCATAGGCCCATGAATATATATTTAGTTATATACGTATTATGCTATCTATTTAATTATGAAATGTTTTTAAGGAAATAAAATATATATTGATGGGCCAAGATTTCCAAAGTTGCATGATTTTACGAAACGCACGCATCATGAAAGTTTAAGTTATGTTAAGGCATGAAAGAAAATATTTTGAGGAATTGAATTATTGTGGGGCAAAGTAATGATGAGAGTTAGCCGGGTAGTCGGGCCCGAAGATCCCTTGTTAATGTATGAGCTTATGGATCCATGTATGACATCATGGTGAAGTGGCATCATAGAGGTGTGACATATAGGGATCCTCGTGTGACATCTGGGTGAACCACACCGCCACGTACGTTGGTTTATAGATTGATCAATCGAATAATGGCTCTCACTTCATGGATACGACTCACATGTCTTTTAAGTTATGTTATGTTTATGCCATGCCTTAATGTATATGTTATATGATGAAGTATGTACGACTACAGTATGATTTAACGTTTAAGATCTTTCAAGCACGCATGTCATGAAATTATGTTCCTATACTTATGTGCCTGTATGTGGTTTTATTATACATACTTTGTTATTAGCGGATAGAGCATGCTGGGCCTTTAGGCTCACTAGGTTTAAATGGTGCAGGTGAGCATGATGTCGATGATATTACTCCGACCGGCGGTGAGGACGTCTGATGCTCCGCTGCGGCTGTTACCCCGTGACCACTCAGTTATTTTATGTCATTGCTTTTAGACATGTTCAGTTTTCCGCAAACAGTTTTTAAATACTCTGATTTTTGATGTTAGCTTGTGCGATGTGGATTTGAGATATTTCGCAGTATGTTTTAAACGGATGTTGAGATGTTATTTTAAATGCTTTAAGTTATGGTTTCAATTATAGCTTCTATTAAATGTTTATTCCACATCTGATTTTAAAAAAAAAAAAATTCTTTGAGAGGTTTAGTACGTTTCAGTCAACCACGAACTTTGGCAGGCCCTAAGACTCGAAATCTCAATTTTCACAAAAATGACCCGACGAGGCTCACTTCGATCTACAGAACGGTAAAAAATAATAAAAATCCAAAACACTCTCTGTATTGACCCACGTCACCCTAACTAAAATTACTAGCCACTGGAACAAACGAGACTCAAAAACGACTCACGAAGTGACCAAACCGATGCCAACAAGGCCACTGCACGTGCACATGAGCGAATCTGGGATAGGCTGGGATTCTACCTCAAAACCTCTGACTCCTCTCGACTCCAGAACCCTACCTATCAGGTCCGGTGAACTAAACCAAGGATTAACTAATCAATTAATCATAATAATACGGAAACATGAAATCAGGGGTAAAAATTTTCGAATTTCGGCCTGATCCAAAATATCATTCAAAATAAGTTTATAATCAAAATAAGGATTTAAACTCAAAATCCAACAACATCAGCAACAGGCAACAAGTATCAAATACAGATCCCCTCAAATACTGTAGGCATAGGACATCCCCTGGCTCAATATATCAGTACATAAGTACATAATTGAGACCCAAAGCGGGGATCTTCCAGCAGGCGTTCCACTCTGTCTAACTGGATTACCTGCCTGCAAAGGCCAACACAGACCAAAGCAGCCCAGAAATAGGGAAAATGAACGAGGTCAAACCTCAGTACGAAGAGCACTCATAAAACAAAAATTCATAAAACATGCAATATTTCAAGTCATGATATGCATGCGGATACCAAAGAACATCGGTAATCAATGCCAACAACTCAGCTCGCAATTCAAATCTCAATGGAGTCTCAACACCACGCACAGCCAATCAGCCGGTGGAAATCATCGATATGTGATCTTTAGGTGCGACAATCAGCCGACCATCACAGCTCAGTGGTATTCAGGCGCGACAACTCAGCCGGCCACCACTCGATGATAGCATTGGACCTTTCAGGCGCGACAGCTCAGCCGACCGATCACAACGCTAGCTCAATTCGGGCATCAATAAAATTCAGGCTCAATATGTATGCGTGAATGCCAGACAATATCAATTCACTAACACATGTAATTCATACGTAAACAGAACAGATAATCGAATCAGAGTCACGCAAATCTGTTCATGTAAACACTCAGTCACAACATTCTCAACACACTGGAAATATTCTCATGCTTATGCCAAAGCTGTTTAAATAAGCTCAAATCCGTACCTTCCTCTGAGCAGCTAATACCTCGACAGATCACCAGAACACAGCTCCAACAGCCTGCTCAAATCAGCTGCTCTACTAGCTCTTCAAGAACTCAACAGAAGATACCTCGAGCTCAAATCTGCCAAGATATCTAATAATCAGCTCACATCAAAGCTCATACAGCTTACAGCCTAAAGCCGCGTAGCCTAAAACAACTACCTCAACTCTACAGAGCACTATCCAACTCTAAATCGAAGCTTAGATCAGTAAGAAATCACTTACCCAAAGCTGCTCAAGAACGAAAGAACCAATGGACAACAATCGTGAAGATATCAAACTCTGCAACTACTTCGCACTCCCTCAACTCATCGATTCAAGTCTCCAAACTGGTATCAATCGAAAGCCCTAAAGAAGACGAGCTAAGCGCCACCAATCTTGCTCCAAATGACGGCGTAAATCGACGACAATCTCAAGAAATAGGGTTCGAATGAACAGTAAGGGTTCGCGAAACTCTCGGGAAGAAGATAAGAAATATCGGGTTCGAAAATCGACTAAGTGTTGCTCGACACTTATATTTTAAATCTCCCAGTCAAAGCTACAGTGAAAGTCAATCACTCAAATCTGGACTATACCTCAGATTTGGGCACCATCTCAAATATTAGCGCTAACTCAGATCTGACTCTGATACGCTATCCTCGCGCTCCATCACCAAACGACGTTGCGTTGAAGTCCCACTCCAAAAAAACAGATCTCGTGACAAAGGCCCGCTCGCTCATCCAGATTTGGTCAAATCTGAAATCATTAAACCGCACCGGTCTACACCAACTCACGAACCGGACCGGTCCACACAGTACCAAGATCAATCCTTGACTTCCCCTAATAGACGCGCACATCTGCTCACTCCCACTGAACATATTTCACTCAATCAACGTCAAATCTGGTAACACGATATGACGTCGCATCACCTCCAGCCCTAGATTCCACTACTCAAAAACCCTCAACTCAAAGTCTCCGGAACATCTCAAATCTGATATCTTTCGATACCAATCCCCGACAAAACTCAACTCAAGCGCAGTACACCAAAACAGATCATACCCGAGTACGAGCTTCTCAAATCCGCTTACGCCAATCGGATCTGTTCCAAGACACACGATAGCGACCAACAACTCACCTCTGATCTGCTCTACACCAAATCCTAAAACACCAACAGAAAAAACAAATCCTTCAAATATGGAAACCCGATGGTCAACATCTCCCTTGGTTAATCCTTGTCCAGATCTGATTATTTTCGTTAATCAGCAACCAATAAATTTCTAGTCCTCACACTCTCCCCCACTAGAAATGGATTTCGTCCTCGAAATCAACTTATAGCAATAGATCAGAATCACAGAAAACACCAGAAATTCATCAAAACTCAGGCAAACAATCTGCCCAGCATGACCCAATGATTAACAAAATCACAATTCATGAGCACAAAACAACTCAAAGCACGAATCAACAAGCCAGAAGATTTACCTGGAAATCTACTGTCATCGCTCAAACAGATGAGGCCACTCTTGTCTCATATTTTCTTCAACTTCTCAGGTAGCTTCCTCTCTACCATGCTTGCTCCATTGGATCATCACCAACGGAATAGTCTTATTCCTCAGCTGCTTCTCCTTCCTATCCAGAATCTGCACTGGATATTCAACATAACTCAGGGTCTGATCTAGCTCCACTTCATCAGTTCTTAACACATGGGACGGATCTGGCTCATGTTTTCTCAATATTGACACATGAAACACATCATGCATCACTGCTAACTCGTCAGACAGCTGCAATCTATAAGCCAAAGACCCAATCCTCTCAACAATCTCAAACGGACCAACAAATCTAGGATCCAATTTACCCTTAAATCTGAATCTCATCACGCTCTTGAAAGGAGAAACTTTCAAAAATACTCGATCGCCAACCTCAAATTCCAAAGGTCTGCGCCTCTTATTCGCATAACTCGCATGACGATCTTGTGCAGCTTTCATTCTACTTCGAATCAACTCAACCTAATATTTCATATGCTGCACAAATTCAGGAGTAGATAGCTGTTTCTCACCAACTTATTCCCAACAAATTGGTGATCTACACTTTCGACCATACAAAGCCTCAAATGGTGACATCCCAATAATCACTTGGTAGCTGTTGTTATACGAAAATTCGACCAAGGATAAAGAATCCTGCCAGCCACAACTGAAATCCAACACAACAGCTCGCAGCATGTCTTCTAAAATCTGAATGGTCCTCTCGGATTGGCCATCTGTCTGTGGGTGATAAGCTGTACTCATAGCCAATCTCGAACCCATCGCTGCCTGCAAGCTCTTCCAAAATCGGGAAGTAAATCGTGTATCTCTGTCAGATACTATCGAAACTGGCACTCCATGCAATCTAACCACATAGTCAATGTATAGTCTCTCCATCTTCTTCATTGAACACCTCACATCATAGGGAATGAAATGGGCTGACTTCGAAAGTCTATCAATCACAACCCAAATCGCATCGCATCCCCTTTTCGAACGAGGTAAATGAGTCACAAAATCCATGGCCACGTGCTCCCAATTCCATTGAGGCACTTCTAAATTCTGTAGCAATCCACCAGGTCATTCTCCCGGCCTTGACATGTTGGCAATTCAAACATCGAGCTACAAATCCAGAGATATCTTTCCTCATACCTTCTCACCAATAGTGAGACTTCAAGGCTTGATACATCTTCTTCTCGCTCGGATGCACACTGTGACGACTACAATGGGACTCGTTCAAGATGGTTTCCTTCAGATCAATCAAATTCGGAACAACCAATCTACCACAAAATCTTAGGCATCCATCAGAAGCAACAAAAAAATTCTCCGACTGACCATTCTGGGCCTTAATCTTCAACTCATGAATATACGGGTCAGTCCTCTGTGCTGCTCTAATGTCTGCAATAATCTATGGTTCCACCTGAAAAGAATAAACCACGAAGTACCAATCATCTGGCTGAAAACGCCATCCAGAAGTCCCCAAATCCTCATGGAATTTGGATATACTCATCGACATCAACATCGCAGGCTGGGATTTCCTACTCAAAGCATCCGCCACTAAGTTCATCCGCCCAGGCTGATACTGAATCTCACGGTCAAAATCTTTGAGCAACTCCATCCAACGACGTTGCCTCATATTCAGATCTGACTGAGTGAAAATATACTTCAAACACTTGTGGTCTGTGTACACCACAAACTGTTCACCATACAAATAATGACACCAAATCTTCAACGCAAAAACAATGGCGGCCAACTCTAGATCATGAACGGGGTATCTCGTCTCATGGGACTTCAACTGTCGAGACGCATAAGCTATCACTCGCCCGTTCTGCATCAAAATACAACCCAGACCATTCAGAGAATATCGGAACAAACAACAAAACCTCCAGAACCCGAAGGCAAAGCCAACACAGGAGAAGTAGTCAACTTCTCCTTAAGCAACTGGAAATTCAACTCACACTCGTCTGTCCAAACAAATTTCCTATCCTTTTGGGTCAACTGAGTCATCGGCATGGCTATCGAAGAAAACTTCTCGATGAAACATCTATAATAGCCAGACAAACCCAAGAAACTACGGATCTCCGAAATATTTCTAGGTCGCTCCCAGTTAAAAACTGCTTTGACCTTACTCGGATCCATCGAAATACCTTGTGCTAAAATGACATGACCCAAAAAGATTACCTTATCCAGCCAGAATTCACACTTGTTGAACTTTGCGTACAACTGTGAGTCTCTCAGTTTCCGCACCTTATCCAGCCAGAATTCACACTTGCTGAACTTTGTGTACAACTGTGAGTCCCTCAGTTTCTGCAACACCAATCTCAAGTGTTCCTTATGCTCTCTGAAATTCCTCGAATACACCAAGATATCATCTACGAATACAATCACAAAGTGATCAATGTACTCACTAAAGACGCGATTCATAAAATCCATGAAGACAGCAGGAGCATTCTTCAATCCAAACGGCATCACAAGGAACTCATAATGCCCGTATCTAGTCCTAAAAGCCGTCTTCGCCACATCAGCGTCTCTAATCTGCAACTGATGATAACCAGATCACAGATCAATCTTAGGGTACACTGTCGATCCCTGCAGCTGATCAAACAAGTCATCAATCATCGGCAAAGGATACTTGTTCTTGAACGTCGCTTTGTTCAACTGCCAAAAATCAACACACATCCTCATAAATCCATCATTCTTCACAAAAAAATCGGAGCTCCCCAAGGCGACATACTCGGTCTAATGAACCCCTTCTCTAAAAGATCACGCAACTGATCCTTGAGTTCCTTCAACTCAGCTGGAGCCAACCGATACGGAGCTCTCGAAATCGGGGCTGTCCCTAGCACCAACTCTATGCTAAAGTCAATCTCCCGTCTCGGTGGAAATCTAGGAATCTCGTCTGGAAACACATCAGGGAACTATTGAGCAATCGGAACATCACTAACTCTATCCGCGATTCTCGGGAAACATCCAAGGCATAGATCATAAACCCAGTGTTCTCTAGCGACAACAGGCTAAACATCTCCATGGCAGACACTAGTGGGATCTTCGATCGTGAATCAGCACCGTAGAAATCCCACTTCTCCCCAACTTGAGGTCTAAACCTCACCACACCATGAAAACAATCTACAGTCGCTCTATAATCCGACAACACATCCATACCCAAGATGCAGTCAAAATCTCTAATCTCCAGAGAAATCAAATTAGTCACCAACACATTCTTGTCAAACCTAATCACACAATTCAAAACCAACTCACGGGACAACAAAATCACGCTAACAGGGGTAGATACAGAGACAACATCACACAGTGAGGAAGAACTCAAACCACACTCATACACAAACAAATCAGATATAAAAGAGTGTGATGCTCTTGTATCAAACAAAAATCGTGCAGGAAAAGCAAAGATAGCACAAGTACCTGCAATAACTCCTCCAGGCATATCATCAGCTTGCTCTCTCGTCAGGGCATTCACCTGAGCTTGTTGCGGTCCCGGAAACTGAGGTCCAAAAGATCCTTCGAACCTAAACGGTTCTCGTGGTTGGAAACCTGATCGTTGGGACTGAGAAAAAGGTTGCGATCTCTGCAAAGAACCACCAGCTGAACCTTGCTGCGACTAATTCAAAGGCTGTGCTCCCCTCGGACACACCCTAGCGAAATGTCCAGGCTGCCCCCAATTATGGCAAAGACCCTGAATTCCACGGCACTGTGTAGTCATATGCCTACCTCCGCACTGACCAGACGTCACTCCTCCAGAGCCACTACCACTAGAGCTAACAGAACCAGAAGAACTCGAATTTGATCATCTCTTAAACTGCTTCCCACGAGGCTTGAACCTCTAGCGATTAGACTGCTGCGACGCCTTGAGGAGGCTAAAATGGTTGCGTCACCTCTAGCACAGGTTGAAAGATGCGTCCAGCTGTCGGCTGAACCTGATTCTACGCTTCCAACAGACTCTCCTCAATGTCCACCGCTCTATACACTGCCTCGTTATAAGTCGCAGGAGAACCAGCCAACACCATACGGAACAAATCAGGCCTCAACCCTCTCAGAAACTTGTTCCTCTTCGTCCTCTCCTGGTTAGCAACATGGGAAACATACGACAGAAGTGAGGAAAACTGTCTAGCATACTCAGCCACCCTCAAGTTCCCTTGCTTCAGGTTATCAAACTCCCTCTCGCGGTTATTGTAATAGGACGCAGGGGTATAATCCTGACGAAAAGCTGCACAGAAGCTCTCCCAAGTAATCAAAGTCCCACTCTCTCTCATAACTCGGGAAGTACCTTCCACCATCGTTGAGCATTCTCCCTCAACTGCAAAACAGCTACTTCAATCTCCTCTCTTGAGAATATTCTACCGCGTCAAACAATTCCTCCATATGTTCCAACCAGCCTTCTGTTGGCATACGGTGGCGGATCCGGATCCCACTTCCCGGGGGCGCAGCGGAAATTAAAATTGGCCCGAAAAGCGTTCAATACATTAATAAAAGCAACAAATAAACATTCATAGGATGTCAGACTTGTCACCTTGCTGGCGTCTAGGTGCCTGGCTCCGACCAGTTTAACGAGGAAACCGGCACTTCAAACGGTAGGCGGCGGTAGATCGTCAATCAGGTCCATGATCAGAAATACGATTCCTTCGTCAGCCTGCACTAGAAGGACTGACAAATTCAGCACGGACGGAAACTCTCGTCGCGGTGATCGAAACAAGTCCGATCATGGGGCGGCGGACGGCGGCGGCCGATGGTGGCGCGTGGGAACCGGCGACGGCGGCGTGAGGCTTTGATTGAGGGGGCGGCCGAACACTTAGGTCTAGGGTTAGGGTAATATGTTGTAGTCATTAAACCCTAAGTACAAGACTTGTATATATTAAATATACATGGGCTTGAACCGGCCCATTGGACTTGGGTCAGGCCCAAGTCCATATGAACATTCGGTTCATTTAATTCACTGCGGTTTCATCATAACTTCAGATCAGACCGATCGACTCAGTTTCCAAAACTGAACGTTATGATGCGAAAAACAATTTTTCAGATACCTAGTCCAAAATGACAGTTTTGCCCCTCAACAGTGGGAAATCGCAATTTGACCCCTGTTGACTTTTAGGACCTAGCAACATCGCCCCATGATCCCCTAGGTATCACTGATAGTGCCTGCAAGAACCAGTTGGTCGTGGTTAGCGTACAGTACGGTCCTTTAAACACATATATCCCGATCAGATCAACGACCATTGGTAAATCGAGAGTCACTAGAGATCCGATAGCTATGCATACATCTTGGAGATCGAATAGTGACATCACGAGTGTTACTAGGTAAACCCATTTACCAAAAACACTTCTAGTACTCTGGCCAGAGATTTATACACTATTATCTCCTCAGATAGCATATGATATCCACGCATGTAAGCGAGCGGTGAATCCTCGACAACGAAGCATCGACTCCTACATGCATCGGGACCTCACCCAATCCCGCCGCCTAATGACCCCAAGTGAGTCGGCAAACGGGTCAAAGTGAGACGCCTATCATGTATAGCCTCAATGACGTTTCGAGTAGTGAGGACTAATCAGTACAACCAAGACCTCGGACTTATCCACTCGACAAATGGTAACCACTTGGAAAGTCCGAACGAGGGTAGTTCGATAGATCACCATGTCACTATCCATCCGCATGCTCAGAACATCACAATGTTCCCTACCAATGAAACATGGTACTTCACATCGCAGATGCTAGTCTCAAGCTCGGGCGGCCTTATCCTCATTTTGACGGCCCAATCGACTGTTGGGGATCCGGATCCACCCCCCGGCGAGGCAGCGGAAGAACATAGAATAAAAGCCGAGAGACGATCAATACGAAAAACAGACAGTACAAATATCTTCATTCATAGGGCGTTCAAAACGAATACCTTGCTGGCACTTGTGCCTGGCTCCAACCGGAATTACAAGAACCCGGCTCTTCTCGGTATATTGCGGTAGATATCGCCAATCCGGTCCACGACCAGAACCGAGACTCCTTCGTCAGGCTGCACTAGAAGCACTGACGAATTCTGCACGAACGGATTCTCCTCGTCGAATCGGCCGGAACGAATTCCGGAGACTCGAGGCGGCGGCGGCGGTGTGTGTAGAGAGGAGGGGAGGCGGCCAAGTGATTAGGGTTAGGGTTTAGAGTCTTGTGTTTTATGATGAGTCCTAATCCATATTTAAATAGATATTAGTGTTGGACTTGGACCGGCCCAACGGGCCCGGGTCCAACTGATGAACATTCAGTTCATCTCCATCACCGCGCTTCATCGTAACTCCGATCGCCGATCAGATCGGACCGATCGACTCAGTTTCCGAAACTGAATATTATGATCTGAAAAACCATTTTTCAGAACCCCAGTGCAAAATGACCGTTTTGCCCCTCAACAGCGGGAAATCCCGGTTTGACCCCTGTTGACTTTTAGGAAGTCACACTTCCCGAAATCCTCTTCTCGTGCTCAACACATTGAGCTGAGTATCCATGCGGGAATCTCGAATCTAGTACTTGTGTGACCCTCAATGGTTCAGGGATACAGCTAGCCGTGGGCCCACAACCATTGTGGCTCCGGAATCACAATTCCGGACTTGCCCAACGGATCATGGTAAAGCGTCTAGCAACATCGCCCCATGATCCCCTAGGTATCACTGATAGTGCCTGCAAGAACCAGTCGGTCGTGGTTAGCGTACAGTACGGTCCTTTCAATCCATATATCCCGATCAGATCAACGACCATTGGTAAATCGAGAGTCGCTGTAGATCCGATAACTATGCATACATCTTGGAGATCGAATAGTGACATCACGAGTGTAACTAGGTAAACACATTTACCTAAAACACTTCTAGTACTCTGGCCAGAGATTTATACACTATTATCCCCTCAGATAGCATAGGATATCCACGCATGTCTGCGAGTGGTGAATCCTCGACAACGATGCATCGACTCCTACATGCATCGGGGTCTCACCCAATCCCGATGGTGATCGAAACAAGTCCGATCATGGGGCGGCGGACGGCGGCGGCCGATGGTGGCGCGTGGGAACCGGCGACGGCGGCGTGAGGCTTTGATTGAGGGGGCGGCCGAACACTTAGGTCTAGGGTTAGGGTAATATGTTGTAGTCATTAAACCCTAAGTACAAGACTTGTATATATTAAATATACATGGGCTTGAACCGGCCCATTGGACTTGGGTCAGGCCCAAGTCCATATGAACATTCGGTTCATTTAATTCACTGCGGTTTCATCATAACTTCGATCGATGATCAGATCGGACCGATCGGCTCAGTTTCCAAAATTGAACGTTATGATGCGAAAAACAATTTTTCAGATACCTAGTCCAAAATGACAGTTTTGCCCCTCAACAGTGGGAAATCGCAATTTGACCCCTGTTGACTTTTAGGAAGTCGCACTCCCTAATCCTCCTCAAGTGCTCAACACAATGAGCTCAGTTTCCGTGCGGGGATCATGAATCCAGTACTTGTGTGACCCTCAATGGTTCAGGGATACAGCTAGCCGTGGGCCCACAACCATCGCGGCTCCGAAATCACAATTTCGGACTTGCCCATCGGATCATGGTAAAGCA
>KQ997576.1:54789-75347 GCA_001598015.1 Dorcoceras hygrometricum | reverse complement strand
TTCGAGATTCCCACACGGATACTCAGCTCAATGTGTTGAGCACGAGAAGAGGATTTCGAGAAGTGCGACTTCCTAAAAGTCAACAGGGGTCAAACCGGGATTTGACGCTGTTGAGGGGCAAAACGGTCATTTTGCAATTTAGGGTTAGATGATCTGAAAAATTGTTTTTCACATAATAACATTCAGTTTTGGAAACTGAAAGATTCGAGATTCCCACACGGATACTCAGCTCAATGTGTTGAGCACGAGAAGAGGATTTCGAGAAGTGCGACTTCCTAAAAGTCAACAGGGGTCAAACCGGGATTTGACGCTGTTGAGGGGCAAAACGGTCATTTTGCAATTTAGGGTTAGATGATCTGAAAAATTGTTTTTCACATAATAACATTCAGTTTTGGAAACTGAGTCGATCGGTCCGATTTGATCGGCGATCGGAGTTACGATGAGGTCGGAGCAATGGATATCGTCATTTGGACCCGGGCCCGATGGGCCGGTCCAAGTCCATTGTTAAGTCTATTTAATGATGATTATTAGACTTGATTGATACAAGTAACTCAAAACTCTCATCTCTCAAAACCCTAAAGCTAGCCGCCCCTCCCTCCCTCTCTCACGCCGCCGCCGCCGCCGCCGTGCGCCGCCGCCGCCGCCGCCGATCGTCGCCGGAAAATTGTTTCCGGCCAGTTCGACGAGGAGAATCCGTTCGTGCTGATCTCGTCAGCGCTTCTAGTGCAGCCTGACAAAGGAGTCTCGGATCTGGTCGTGGACCGGATTGGCGTAAACTACCGCAATCTACCGAGAAGAGCCGGATTATTGTAATCACTGTTGGAGCCAGGCACAAGTGCCAGCAAGGTAATCCGCTTAAACATCCTATGAATGTGGAAGTTCTCGTCCGTCAGGCTGCTGACGTGGCGCTACTTGATCTGGTTGGCCATATGGGCTATAAAAGTATGATGCCAGATCTTAATGAGTAATACTATCCCTACTGGGGATAGGGCCGGCGGTAGGGGAAGGATAAAACTGATCTCTAAGGGAATTGAGACAACACCAGCAGTTAGACACGCACCTCCCCTGACTCATGGGCCTAACAACCCAACTCTAACGTTTATAATAGGTGCACTATGTGCTACCACATTATAAGAAAATAAATTTTCACCTTGGCTAACAGCTATAGCAAGTACCTGAAATCACCCCGCTCGACGTGCCCTCCGCCTGCTCCCTAGTAATGGCATTCACTTGGGATTGCTGGGGAAAAGCGATATGCTGCTGGGAAGACTGTCCGAAACGCGACGGACCAGGCTGCTGAAATGGCCTAAATTGCGTCTCCCCTATTCTCTGCTGCTGTCCAGGAAAAGGACGACCCCTAGACGATCCACCACGTCCCTGCCGTGGTGCTGCAACTTGCTGAGATCCAGCTAATGTACACACTCTCGCAAAGTGCCCATACTGCCCACAAACGTTACACAATCCTTGCACCCCAGTACACTGCGCGAATCGGTGCCTGCCACCACAAAATCCACAACATTCCACCTTGGAGCCACTGCTGCTAGACTACCAGTACCAGAAGAACTAGAACCTCCTTTCTTCTTGAACTGGTGACCACGAGGCCTAAACCTCTGGCGTCCCGACTGCTGAGCTAACTGCTGCTGTGGGGAAGGTTGAGACGTATGGGACGACGGGGAAGGCTACGCTCCCTGAATCACTGGGCGACTACTCTGCGCCACCTGCGGCCTACGAGACCGATGATTTTTCAACCCCTACTCGATATCAATCGCGCTATCCACAGCGTCTGCATAGATCTTCGGTTTATTTGACAAAACCAAGGTATACAGCTCCTCATTCAGCCCTTCAAGAAACTTAGTCCTCTTCGGTCTCTCTCGGCCAGCAACATGCGGCACATACGCAAGAAGGGAAGAAAACCTACGGGCATACTCTCTAGCAGACATGGAACCCTGCTCCAAGTTATCGAACCCACGCTCATGAGCGTTCACGTAGGACTCCGGGACATACTCCTGATGAAAAGCAACACAAAACTGTCCCATGAAATCCCCACTCCAGTCTCTTCCAAAGTGCTCGAAGCGCCTCTCCACCAATTCTCCGCACCTTTCCTCAGCTGGAAGGTAGCTATGCTCAACATGAGCTCATCATCATACTGCACACGATTGAATAGACCCATGATATGCTGCAACCAAGAGTCAGCATCCTCACTAGAATCATCCCCATTGAAAACCTGAGGACTCATCTGCTGGAACCTAGCCATCACCAGTTCCATGCTATCCACGCGGGCTGCCAACTCGTCAACCTCTTCTTCAATCCGACTATCGCGTCTAAAGGAAGGAAAACTACGCTGATCCTCATTCTGATCTCTAGATTCGTCCTGAAACTGTCCTCTTCCTCTACCCCAACGTCTAGGCGGCATCTAAGAAGACACTAAACAGGATAAATCACACAGAACGGATACAACACACAAAATATGCAGCACATAGGTCACATAGTCATGCACAAGAAACACACAACACTGTGCCTAAACTCGAGTGTGATCAAAAGAAATCGAGCTTATCCCAGCTTAAGCTCTGATACCAAAAATGTCAGGCCCCGTGCACATATCAGAGTTAAACCACGCAGAAACATAGCGGAAGCAATAAAAAGTGGCTTAAAATTTTCTCTTGGCCTGACGATTAAAACAGATAATTTAAAATAGCTCAATACTTAAAATAAACCCAGTTTACGTTACGAAATACGCCAGTACAGTAATTACAAGTACTAGCAACAATACAATAGCTGACAAAGCTACAGCTGAACAGAAACTAAAGCACAGGGCATTACCCGGCTGACAGCACTAGTACATAATATGCTATACGCTAACTGGGACACTCTATCCACCGCCTGGGGCACCACCATATGGTATCAAAAGCCACGTACCAGCTGTGAATCCTGGAAAACCTGTACAACAAGCAGGCAACAACACAACAGCCCAGAGGGACCTCGGGGTCAAACCCCCAGTACGGAGACCAAACAATACAGCAAACGGAAAGCAGTAGATGAATATGCAGATGCTGTGCAGGACATCGTAATTCAACCAAAAGCTGGAAGCCAAGAGATCTCAAAATAGCAACTCGACAGCTGGATAACAACAACTCAACAGCTGGATCGAAACAACTGAAAGACAGTAGTCACAGTGGCCACGGAATGTATACTGAGTATATGGGAGCTACCCACTCGTCTCACGTATACTGCAGCAGATGCAACAATAGCTCAATCTGCTGTTGCCCACTCAATGAGGTGTGGGAGCTACCCACTCCGCCCATAGCGGCTAACAGTCCCAGCAGGGAGATGAGGGACGGGAGTTACCCGCACGCCTCCAGCTTTAAGGTATACGGGAGTTACCCGCTCGTCCTTAAGCCCAGCATCCTGGTACACTCAGGTCGAATACAAGGCATAGCTAACAAAACAGAGCTCGACAGGAGGATATGCGTGTATGAAAATGCAACAGCTGATATTATAACACATGCACAATAATAACAGCAAAGAGCATACACAGCAAGGCATATAATCCAAGCTAAACCCATAGCTGTCACAAAGCTCAACATCCGTACCTTAACTTCTGAATTATACTTAGCGCATGCAGTTTGCCACAATGAAAGTCCTACCAACGCAGATCCACCACCTGCTAAGCCAATACAACAATTTCTCAAGGACTACAACTCAGAAACATACCAGCTGGGAGCTACGACTCCACCAGCGCTAGACCTACCTTTCTATCACCATGAAAGCTCTAATCAAAGCTTCAAGGTAGAATCTTTACTTACCCCAAAAAGCTAGGATAGGATGCGAAATCCGACGCTTATGCTAACAGACTAGAGAAGGGAGATGTCTCTGCGATCCTCTTCCAACTCCTCCGCTTCCTACGAAAAGGGTATGAGATGAAACGCCTTAGCAAGAGGAGTCCAACGCTACCACTCTTGCTCTCATCGGAGCTATCTACCGACGGTATGAAGAAGGTTACCGTGAACAGTACTAGGGTATCGTGACAAGATAAGGTTCACGGGAAATATTTCTAAGTGTCGGGGAAACAATAATTGAACGCAAGGACCAAGTCCTCTATTTATACTCACAACTGACTAACTAGGAAACAGATCCACCGACAACTTCAGCTATCACCGTTGATATCCCAACCAACAGCTGAATCTCTCCTCAGCTAAGTCCTATCGCTAAACAGCGATCAACTAAATCAAACGACGTCGCAGGAGTTACTGTCGCAACTGAACACGTCACCCGCTACTCACTGCTGAACAACTAACCAACAGCTGATCGCTCACTCAACAGCTGATTCCTCAATCAGCAGTTGAATACGCGCACAACCCACAGCTGAGTCCTAGCGCTAAATCAAAACGTTTTCGTTTCAACTACTACAAACGACGACGTACTAGCACCCGCAACTAAAAGCACTCTAATCGCCGCTACAACTGGAAGCGATCATCCACTGCTGAATTCCACACTTAACCAATTCATATGGCTACTCCAAGCACATCGACTCACAACTGGTCCGATCCCAATCAACATCTGAACAGCAGAATGTTTGGGTCTCACACAGCTGGTCTCTGATGCTTTGCTTTAACTTGCTGACATGTTAAACACTCAGATACGAAATTGGAGATATTTCGTTTCATGCCTGTCCCCCAAAATAAACGTTGTAAATCTTTGTACATCTTTGTTCCTCCTGGGTGAATCGAATACGATGTGTTATGGGCTTCATTCATAATCTCATTGCGCAAATTATCTATTCGCGCCACCAACAACCTATCCTGATATTTACACAATTCCTCCTACTGTAGTATAAAGATTTCCACCTCTTCCTTCATCTTGCTACTTACATTTAATCAGTTGTTCATCCCTCATTTGACCATCTCTAATTCGATCCTTCAACGTAGATTGGATTGTAAGAACAGCTAATCTGGCAGCAGTTGCTTGCGTAACTATTCCCAACTCAAATCTGTCGATTTCTCTCGCTAGTGGAATCTGAACTGAAAGCTGAGCTAAACCCACATCTCTTCTTCTTAATGCATCAGCTACTACGTTAGCTTTACCAGGGTGGTAATTAATTACACAATCGTAGTCTTTAAATAGTTCAAGCCATCTTCTTTGCCTCATATTGAGCTCCTTCTGGGTAAAGAAATACTTAAGGCTTTTGTGGTCTTTAAAGATTTTCGCATTTTTCACCATAAAGGTAGTGTCTCCAAATCTTTAATGTGAAAACTACTGCTGCTAATTCAAGGTCATGAGTAGGATAATTATTTTCGTGAATCTGCCTTCAACTGTCTGGATGCATAAGCAATTACTCTTCTATCTTGCACAAAACAACACCCAATCCTATCTTTGATGCATCTGTATAGATCGTAAAATTCCCTTTCTCAGATGGAAACGTCAAAATAGGGGCTTCTATCAACGCCTGATTTAACCTCTCAAAGCTGGACTGGCATTCTGGGGACCAATCATACTTAACATATTTCTTGGTCAACGTCGTTAAAGGACAACTATCTTAAAAAATCCCCTATAAAACGTCGATAGTAACCCGCAATACCTAAGAAACTTCGATTCTCTGCTACATTCTTAGGTACAGGCCATTCTCGAACAACTTCTACTTTGGAGGGATCTACTTCTACTCCATTCATAGAAATAATATGACCAAGAAATACATTCTTTTAAATCCAGATTTCACATTTACTAAACTTAGCAAACAATTGCTTAGTCCTTAAAATCTGAAGTATCACTTTGAGCTGGTCAGCATGTTCTTCTCTGCTCTTTGAGAAATGAGTATGTCATACTATAAAAATAAATACAAATCTGTCCAGAAAAGGTTGGAATACTCTATTCGTTAAATCATGAATACAGAAGTCGCATTAGTTAACACAAATGGCATCACTAAAAATTCATAATGACCATAACGTGTTCTAAAAGCTGTCTTATATACGTCCGCATCTTTAACTCAAAGCTGGTGATATCCAGATCTGAGGTCGATCTTTGAAAATATAGCAGATCCTCGAAGTTGATCGAATAAATCATCTATCCTAGGGAGAGGATATTTGTTATTAATAGTTAACTTATTCAATTCCCTGTAATCTATGCACAAATGCATACTACCGTCCTTCTTCTTAACAAATAAAACTGGAGCTCCCCAAGGTGATGTACTGGGACGGATAAACCCTTAATCTAACAAGTCTTGGATCTGATCTTTTAATTCCTTCATATCCTTAGGAGCAAGTCTATAAGGCGGTTTAGAATCTGGAGCAGCTTCGGGTACTAAATAAATAGTGAATTCTAACTCCCGGTCTGGAGGCAAACCGGATATGTCTTCTGGAAATACGTCAGGATATTCATTCACTACATCGACGTCTTCCAAGTAAATTTTCTTATCTTCTACTACTGATATAGCACTAACTAGAAATCCTTGATATCCCTTCTTTAAACATCTTTGGGCTTTCAAAGCTGATATAAGCTTAGGAGTTTGGTCAAATCTGTCATCTCAAAAAAAAAAATGAGATTCCATTGGGTAATTTAATCAAATCAAACTCAAGCATAGGTAATACTATCAAATCTGCCTGAACAATATTTCCCTGTAGCTTAAGTTCTATATCGCGAAACACATTATTGATAACTAAGCATTCTCTCGAGGGAACTCGGACACAATATCCTATCTCTATTACTTCTGATTGGACTGGTAATTTCTTATAAAAATTTAAGGATATAAAAGAATGGGTTGCACCAGAATCTAATAAATATAAAGTAGGAATACTGGCAACAACAATCTTACTGGTAACAATCATCGAATCTGGTGGAGCCTAATCTGCTGTCATCACATAAGCTCTACTAGTGATGAGTTGTTTATTCTGAGGGCAGTACTTAGCTATGTGGCATGGCTTGCCACATGTATAACACACATTCTGACCAAAACGACATGGGTCCAAATGATTCTTCTTGCAAGTTGCGCATGCTGGTCTATTTCCAACTTTAGGAACAACAGTGATAGGTTAAGCTGCTATGGGTCCTTTTCCCTGGGACCCTTGCTGATTATTGTTTGGATTCTTAAACTATCTACGGTCCTTATTCTGAAAGGCTTGACGTTTCGGTTGTCTATCATCCTCAATCACCTTCCAATCTTGCTCAGAACATAGAGCTTTATTTACAGCTTCTCTATAATCCACTGGTTCAGCAAGTCTGACGTCATGCCTTATCATAGGCTTCAACCCATTTATGAAATGTCGGAGCTTCACATCTGCACTTGTTCCTATTAGAGGAACTAAATAACATCCTCTCTCAAATTTGTGGATATAATCCCGCATAGGCATCCCTTCTTGCTTCAGAGTTAGAAATTCATTCTGCAGTTCGTCCCTCACATCTACTGTGAAGTATTGATCGTAAAACACTTGTTTAAATTTTTCCCAGGTGAGCATTGCCAAGTCTACAGTCAACTTGGCCCCTTCGCACCAGATCATAGCATCTCCTCTCAACATATAAATTGCACAACGAGGTCTCTCTTGATCAGTTAGATGCAAATAGTCAAATGACTTCCAGTGATTTGATCCAGCTTTCATGCTACTAGTGGATCGGTCGAACCAGAAAATTCTTGGGGTCGCTGTCTCCTAAACCTATCTTGTGGATATTCTCGGCCAAACATTCTTCCTGTTGATTGACCAATTCCTTGGTTGTTTTGATCAACCAAGCGTTCCAGTAGTTGGGCCATTCTAGCTAGGACAGGGTTAGTACCTTCTGTTTCACCCTCCCATTCTATGGTACTTCGTCTTCCTCTACCTCTTACTGCCATTATCTTTAGGGGTAGCCCAAATCCACCACAATACTATTATGAGAGATTACTATATGCCAGATCATGAAATAAAACTCACAATTATAGAAGCGGCTGGCGAGAACTGTCTCAGACTGGACGAGTTTTTATCTCAAGGACCATTGCTCTGATACCAATTGTGAGAACTAAAAATTTTCTAACTTAATTTAATAAGTTTGGGGTTCGAATCAAAAGAAACTAAAAGTTTGAATTTGTCTAATAGGACAATTCACAAAAATTATCTGGAATGAAATGCAAAAGAACAAGAACTTCTCATGGCATTAAACTGGAAAACAGATCTGATCAATACATACGCGGAACTGTGTTTACTATTGCAAATATGAGCTTGGTTCAGATTCAACAAATAAGGAATAAATAGTCTGATACATCACAAAGGTTGAAGTATAATTCTGTATAATGAAATCTGAAGAACAAAAACACAAACGGAAACTATTGTCCACGATAAACACTATGATCCGATCAGCTCCCACCATCCAGCTTCCTACAAATCATTACTTGCACTCAAGAAAACTAGTGAGCCTAGAGGCTCAGCAGGTAAATCTGGAATAACTAATTCATGCAACACAAGCATAACAATATCTGGACCTGAAATAACTCAGTATTGAATAAGCTAAATACGATAAACTGTCAAATCTGAAATGTATGAAAGCATAATCGCAAATGTCTGAAAACATTTTCTCACTTCTTAAAAGAAGGATCTTTAAACATTTCTTTAAGTCGTGATTAAAATCACCATAGGCTCTGTTCTAACTTTTCTGTAAATTATGGGTAGACACTTGTACATAAGATCGACCGTTTGATCAAACTGTCATCTGATATCAGGAGGCTGGGAACAAGTCCCATCTATCGCATATAAAGGGCATACAGTTCGTCAACCATATCTTAGTCCATTCCGAGTTGAAAGGGGCACACTGGTTCGTCATCCAGCGTCCTCACCCTTTCCCATGTGACCGTCTATTATCTAAGCCTAATCTGTATAAACATTTTCCTTTCCTTAACATTCTGTAAGTGTGAGGATTGAGATTCGAAAATTTTGATTAATAGAGAGTTATTGATTTTTGAATTTTAGATTTTGTTTAGAGTTGTTCAGATTTGAGTCGCTAGGCGCTATCGGGAGAAATCTGTGTTGAATTTGGAGTTCATTCGTTGAGTCTTTCGATAAGAGATGTGATTCCAGTTGTAATTCAGGCTTGAGGAACATCGCTGGAAGAAGATGGGCCAGCAGCGTCTTTGCGCGGGAATTTGTGAGCATTCATATGTGAGTACTCAGTAGTGGCGTGACCAGATGTGAACCGCGGATCAACGGTGCTGGGTAGCTAGCGAGCTCTGATATGAGAGTAGCGAGAGACATCTGTTAGCGTTAGCACGCGGATGTGAGAAGCTGCCAAGTGTTGGTCAACACGTCTGAGTTGACTGTTGTTGTTAGAGCTGTTCAGATGTTGCTAGCGAGAGAGATCTGTTCCAGATGTTGAAGCTCTGCTACGTCGTTTTGATTAGTTAGCGTGACGTCGTTTGCTGTTGTGCGTTAGAGGAGTGTAGCAAAGTCTGATTCATGATAGCTGAGCCAGCTGTGAGTAATCGCTGGATTTAGATGTGAGGATTCCTGCTGTAGTGCAAGATGGGATCTGAGTTGTTAAGAGCAGAAGCTGGATTCGAGGATTTAAATACAAGTGTTGATCGACACTTAGCGTATTTTTGAACCCGACATTTCATATCTCCTTCATTGATACCCTCGAAACCCTTACTGTTCACCGAATACTATTTCTCCGATTTGCCGTCGATTTCCGTCGTTGTTTGGAGCTAGACCGGTGGCGCTGAACTCGTCTTGCTTAGCTCTTTCGATTGTTACCAGTTAGGCGACCTGATTCGACGCGTAGGAGGAGGCCCTCGTATTTCTTTTCCTGCTTTTGTGTTCTTGGGTCTGTGTTACCCATTGCAGGAGCCGCAGGTAATCTGGCTGGGCATAGTGGAGCTGCAGCTAGTAGATCCCCGTTTGGTTGAGTCCTAGTGTATTTGTATATGTATCGAACCAGGGGATGCCCTGAGTTTCTATGTATGTTGGGGATCTATATTGAGATTTATTTTGATTACCTGTCTGTGTTTGGATTTGAGTTAAATCCTATTTTGAGTATGTATTATTTTGAATGACGATTTTGAGTTCAGGCCCATGTATTTCGAAAAATTTTTAAGCCCTATTTTATGCTTCTGCGATTATGTGCTTAATTGAATTGTTAATCCTAGTTGATTAGCACGGGGCCTGACATTTTTGATATCAGAGCTTAAACTGGGATAAGCTCGTTTTCTTTTGATCACACTCGAGTCTAGAAACAGAGTTTTGATTTGATTTCTTGTTTGACTCTGTGACTTGCTTGATTTGATATCTATCTCTGTGATTACCTGCTGTGAGTCTTACCTTGAGATTTGATTAGATTCCACTGAGGAGAGGTAGAGGTAGGACTGCTAGACGTTCCACTGAGGAGTCTATCTCCTCGGAGAGCGACGAGGATGTTCAACAGAATGTACCTTTCCGCCGTAGAGAGAGACAGGCAGAGGTAGAGGATGTGATGAGACAGATAGGTGAGATGGAGCTAGTCTTGGCCCGATTTCAGAGAACGAATCCCCCTACGTTCACTGGCGCCGAGGGTGGTCTTTCGGCTAAAGGCTGGTTGGAGCACATGGAGGACTTGTTCGATACTTTGTAGTACACCGCAGAGCGGAGATTGAAGTTGGCCGTTTTTCAGCTGAGGGAGCATGCTCAACGTTGGTTGAAGGGTACTTCCAGAGTGATGAGAGAGACCGGAGTCTTGGTTTCTTGGGAGAGCTTCTGTGCAGCGTTCCGACAGGAGTATACCCCGGAGTCATACTTCAATAATCGAGAGAGGGAGTTCGACAATCTAAAGCAAGGGAATTTGAAGGTTACTGAGTACGCCAGACAGTTTTTTTTCTCTTCTGGCCTATGTCCCTCATGTTGCTAGCCAGGAGCGAACGAAGAGGAACAAGTTTATTAAGGGATTGAGGCCAAATTTGTTTCAATTGGTGTTGGCTGGAGCCCCATCGACGTATGTTGAGGCTGTGAATCGAGCGATCGATATTGAGGAGAGTTTGTTGGATGCGCCGACGCAGGTACCGATGAAAGTTGGACAAGGTTACCTTCCTGCGCCTGAAGTTACGCATTCTTCTCAGTCTCCTAAGACTTCACAACAATCGAACCGTCATAGGTTCAGGCCTCGTGGGAAGCAGTTTAAGAATAAGTCGAATTCGAGTTCCTCTAGTTCTGTGAGCTCTGGTGGTAGTGGATCAGGAGGAGTGTCTTGTGGACAGTGCGGTGGCAAGCACATGACTTCGTAGTGCCGTGGAGTTCAGGGGACTTGCCACAATTGTGGGCAGCCTGGACACTTTCTGAGAGTGTGTCCTTTGTTGAGAGGACAGTATTCGGATCCTTCGCAGCAAGGTTCGGCTGGTGGTTCTTCACAGAGGCCGAAACCTCCTGCCCGACCCAACGATCTGGATTCCAACCCCGTGAACCGTCTAGGTTTGGAGGACCTTCGAGACCGCAGTTTCCCGGACCGCAGCAGGCCCAGGTGAATGCTTTGTCGAGGGAGCAGGCTGATGAGATACCTAGTAACGTGATCGCATGTACATGCTCTATCTTTGATTTTCCTGCGAGAGTTTTATTTGATACAAGAGCGTCACACTCCTTTGTTTCTGCATGGTTTGTGCATGAGTGTGGGTTGAGAGTTACCCCACTGTGTGATGTTGTATCTGTGTCCACTCCTGCTGGTGTGTGGTTGTTGTCTCGTGAGATTGTGGTGGATTTTGTGATTCGGTTTGATCAGAATGTGATAGTGGCGAATTTAATCTCTCTGGAGATGAGGGATTTTGATTGTATCTTGGGAATGGATGTGTTGTCCAGCTATAAGGCTACTGATGATTGTTTCCATGGTGTGGTGAGATTTTCGCCCCGAGTCAAGAGAGAAGTGGGATTTCTACGGTGCTGATTCACGCTCGAAGATTCCACTGGTGTCTGCCATGGAGATGTTTAGTCTATTATCACTGGGAAACGCTGGATTCATGATCTATGCGCTCGATGTTTCCCAAGAGTCACGTTTGGAGTTGAGCGATATCCCGATTGTCAGAGAGTTTCAACACGTGTTTCTCCATAAGATTCCTGGATTCCCTCCGAGAAGAGAGATTGATTTTAGCATAGAAATGGTGCCAGGGACAGCCCAGATTTCTAGAGCTCCGTATCGATTGGCACCAGCTGAGTTGAAAGAACTCAAGGATCAGTTGAGATATCTTCTTGAGAAAGGCTTCATCCGACCGAGTATGTCGCCTTGGGGAGCTCCGATTTTGTTCGTGAAAAATAAAGATGGATCTATGAGGATGTGCGTTGATTTCCGGCAGTTGAATAAAGCAACGATCAATAATAAGTATCTGTTGCCGAGGATTGATGATTTGTTCGATCAGTTGCAAGGATCGGTCGTGTACTCGAAGATTGACTTGTGCTCTGGTTATCACCAGTTGCGAATTAGAGACGCTGATGTAGCAAAGACAACTTTTCGGATGATATACGGGCATTATGAGTTCCCTGTGATGCCGTTTGGGTTGACGAATGCCCCTGCTGTTTTCATGGATTTGATGAATCGCGTCTTTAGTGAGTATATTGATCGCTTCATGATAGTCTTCATAGATGACATCTTGGTGTATTCGAGGAGTTTCAGAGAGCATAAGGAACACCTGAGATTGGTATTGCGGAAGTTGAGAGACTCGCAGTTGTTTGCCAAATTCAGCAAGTGTGAATTTTGGCTGGACAGAGTAATCTTTTTGGGTCATGTGATTTTTGTGCAAGGATTTTCTGTGGATCCTAGTAAGGTCGAAGCAGTTCTTAACTGTGAGCGACCTAAGAATGTTTCAGAGATCTGTATTTTCTTGGGTTTGGCCGGCTATTATCGACATTTCATTGAGAAGTTTTCTTCAATAGCAAGTCCGATGACGCAGTTGACTCAGAAAGATAGGAAGTTTGTTTGGACAGATGAGTGCGAGTCAAGTTTCAGACACTTAAGGAGAAGTTTACTACTGCTCCTGTGTTGGCTTTACCATCTGGATCTGGAGGTTTTGTTGTTTGCTCCGATGCATCTATGAGTGGGTTAGGATGTGTTCTGATGCAGAACGGGTATGTGATTGCGTATGCGTCTCGACAGTTGAAGCCCCATGAAATGAGATACCCTGTTCATGATCTTGAGTTGGCTGTGATAGTGTTTGCCTTGAAGATTTGGCGTCACTATTTGTATGGTGAGGAGTTTGTGGTGTACACCGACCACAAGAGTTTGAAGTATATCTTCACTCAGTCAGATCTGAATATGAGACAGCATCATTGGATGGAGTTGCTCAAGGATTTTGATTGCGAGATTCAGTATCAGCCTGGGCGGATGAACTTAGTAGCCGATGCTTTGAGTAGGAAAGCCCAGCCAGCGATGTTAACATCTTTGAATATCTCGAAAGTCCACGAGCAGTTAGGTACTTCTGGTTGGAGATTTCTATCGGGTGAGCGGTATTTCATAGTTTCTTCAATTCAGGTTGAACCACAGATTGTGAGTGACATCAGAGAGGCACAGAGGACTGATCCTTATATCCATGAATTGAAGATTAAGGCTCAGAATGGTCAGTCTGATGATTTTACTGTTGCTTCTGATGGATGTTTGAGATTTAGAGGAAGGATAGTGGTTCCTAACTTGATTGATTTGAAAGCTATTATGAATGAAGCCCATTGCAGTCGATACAGCATGCATCAGGGCGAGAGGGAGATGTATGATGCTTTGAAGTCTCACTATTGGTGGGAAGGCATGAAGAGCGACATTTCTGGTTTGTTGCTAGATGTTTGAATTGTCAACAGGTCAAGGCTGAGAGAAGGAGACCTGTGGTTAGATTGCATGGAGTGCCTGTTTCGATAGTGTCTGACAGAAATCCAAGATTCACATCTAGATTCTGGAAGAGCTTGCAAGCAGGTATGGGTTCGAGGTTGGCGATGAGCACTGCTTATCATCCCCATATCGATGGCCAATCTGAGAGGACCATACAAACTTTAGAAGATATGCTGCGAGCAATTGTGATGGATTTCGATGGTGGCTGGTAGGATTCGCTATCCTAGTTGAGTTTTCTTATAATAACAGCTACCAAGTTACTATCGGGATGGCTCCATTTGAAGCGTTGTATGGTCGCAAGTGTAGATCTCCTATCTGTTGGGAAAAAGTTGGTGAGAAACAGCTTTCGACCCCTGATTTTGTGCAGCATATGAAGGATCAGGTAGAGTTAATTTGAAGCAGAATGAAGGCTGCACAAGATCGTTTCACTAGCTATGCTAACAGAACGCCGACCTCTGGAATTTGAAGTTGATGATCGAGTTAAGATTTCTCCTTTCAAAAGTGTTATAAGATTCAGATTTAAGGGAAAATTAGCTCCTAGATTTGTTGGTCCCTTTGAAATTGTTGAGAGGATTGGACATTTGGCTTATATATTGCAGCTGCCTGATGAATTATCAGCGATACATGATGTTTTTCATATGTAAATGTTGAGAAAATATGAGCCAGATCCGTCCCATGTATTGAGGACTCATGAAGTTGAGCTAGATTCTGCGTTGAGCTATGTTGAATATCCAGTTCATATTCTGGATAGGAAGGAGAAGCAATTGAGGAATAAGATATCCCGTTAGTGATGGTCCAGTGGAGTAAGCATGGCCAAGAAGAAGCTACTTGGGAAGTAGAGGAGAATATGAGACAAGAATGGCCTCATCTGTTTGAGCTTTGACAGTGGAGTTGTGTTGGTGAGTTTTGATGTTTTGGAAATTCTTCCCTGTATTTGCCTTTGATTTCGAGGACGAAATCTCTTAAGTTGGGGAGAATGTGAGGATTGAGATTCAAAAATTTTGATTATCGAGAGTTAATGATTTTTGAATTTCAGATTTTGTTTAGAGTTGTTCAGATTTGAGTCGCTAGGCGCTACCGGGAGAAATATGTGTTGAATTTGGAGTTGATTCGTTGAGTATTTTGATAAGACATGTGATTCCAGTTGTAATTCAGACTTGAGGATCATCGCTGGAAGAAGATGGGCCAACAGCGTCTTTGCGCGGGAATTTGTGAGCATTCAGATGTGAGTACTCAGTAGTGGCGTGACCAGATGTCAACGCGGGTCAACGGTGCTGGGTAGCTAGCGAGCGCTGATATGAGAGTAGCGAGAGACATCTGTTAGTGTTAGCGCGTGGATGTGAGAAGCTGCCACGTGTTGGTCAACACGTCTGAGTTGACTGCTGTTGTTAGCGCTGTTCAGATGTTGCTAGCGAGAGAGATCTGTTCCAGATGTTGAAGCTATGATACGTCGTTTTGATTAGTTAGCGCGACGTCGTTTGCTGTTGTGCGTTAGAGGAGTGTAGCAAAGTCTGATTCATGACAGCTGAGCCAGCTGTGAGTAATCGCTGGATTTAGATGTGAGGATTCCAGCTGTAGTGCAAGATGGGATCTGAGTTGATAAGAGAAGAAGCTGTATTCGAGGATTTAAATACAAGTGTTGATCGACACTTAGCGTATTTTTGAACCTGATATTTCCTATCTTCTTCACTGATACCCTCGAAACCCTTACTGTTCACCGAGCACTATGTCTCCGATATGCCGTCGATTTCCGTCGTAGTTTGGATCAAGGTGGGTGGCGCTGAACTCATCTTGCTTAGCTCTTTCGATTGTTACCAGTTAGGCGACCTGATTCGACGCGTAGGAGGAGCACGAAGGAATCCCTGTGTTCGTAAATTTCTGCGATAGTTGACCTGAGAATTCCTTAGTTCATTTGAGCTTCTGGGTAAGAGTTCCTTACTGATTTGAGCTTAGTTCTAGTTGTTAGAACCAGCGTTGATAGGTAGAACCAGATATGGGTTTTAACCGTAGACAGTAAGGTTTAGAAGTTCATATTTGAGCTAAGTTATGAGATGTCTTGACAGATTTGAGTTCCCAGGCAATTCCTGCTCTGTTTGCCGAGACCAGCGAAGGAGCAGATTGGTGAAGGCTGAGTTGTCGTGTCCTGGTGAGATCTGTTGAGGTAGAATCTGAGCGTTGAGGTACGAATTGAGCTTATGATTACAGCTTTGATATTGTCAGGCCCCGTGCTAATCTATAATGATTACCGCACAATTAAGAACATAATCACGGAAGCGTAAAACATGGATTAAAAATTTTCGAAATAATTTGGGCCTGAACTCAAATCGTCATTCAAAATATCAATAATCAAAATACGAGTTAAATCAAACTCATACAAAAACAGGTAACATCAAATACCAAATCAGCTACAGATCCCCAAACATAAAAACACAGGGCGTCCCATGGTTCAATACATAATACAATAATAAACTGGGACTCAAGGAAATGGGGATCGACCAGCTGGCACTCCACTCGATCCAGCTTGGTTACCTACAGATCCTGCAAATGGGTAACACAGACCCAAACAACACAAAAGCAGGAAAACAAATACGAGGTCAAGCCTCAGTACGAAGAGCCATCAAAACAGCAAATCATGCAACATGCTATAAATCAATGCTATGAAATGCATGAGGCTATCAACGAATCGGTAATAAAGACTAGTGTATCAACTGGCAAATCAACCCAAGTCGAGCCTCTATACCCACACAGTGTATCAACCGAGGAAATCATCGGTCCGTGATCTTCAGGACCCGTCAGCCCATCACTGCTCGGTGGTATTTCGAAACGACAACTCAGTCGCTCACCACTCCGATGATAGCGTTGGACCTTTCAGGCACGACTCATCAGTCTGCCGGTCACAACGTGGCTCTCAATCAGGTCATCAATCAATCAGAAGGCTCAAGATGTATGCATGTATGCCAAGAAATTCATATCTGATCTCTACATGCCCAATTTACGCAAAACAGAACATACAATCAATCAATTCATCAAGTCTGCTTCACGTAACACACAACAGCAGTCAAACAGATTTCATAACATGAAATATATCCATGATCATGCTCAAAGCTGTTAAGAACTGCTCCAATTCGTACCTCTAATAGCTTAAATCTACCTCAACAGATTTCTCAAGGCACGGCACAACTCAACCTGCACAAATCTGCCCCTCGCTGATCACGGCCGATACAGCAGGCACTTCCTGAAAGCTGAAATCTGTACAAGGCATCCACTATTTTAGCTCAAATCTGATCCTCTACACAAAATTTCCTACGGCCAAGAACATAACTCCGGTTCTACCTCTACACAAAGTACTAGCAGCTAATACTAAGCTTAGAACAGCAGGAAATTCTTACCCAGAAGCTAAAGAGAGCTGAAGAAGTCTCGGGTTTCACTTGGCGAAGAAAATCGAACAACACTGCTACTTCGTGATCCTCTCCAAGGTCGAACTACAGCCTCAAATGGGTAGCAATCGAAAGAGCAAGTCACCAGGAGTTCAGCGCCACCAATATCATTCAAAACAACGGCTAGAATCGACAGAAATATAAGGAAGAAATGTTCGGGTGAACAGTAGCTATCGAGGGTTTGAAGATGGAGATAAGAAATATCGGGTGGAAAATAATCTAAGTGTCGCTCAACACTTATATATATAAATCTCCATACAACAACTGCTGTTTCCCCTAAATCAGACGTCAGGTAAAGCTTCAGTAGAAATCTTACAACTGAATCCAATGTATCTTCTCAACAGGAACAACCGACACCAACAGATTGCACTCCAATTACACAACATCAAATGACGCCGTACCAACTAATCGAAACGACGCCGTAGCGCTCCAACAGCTGAGGATAAATCTCCCTCAAAACAACCAACAGCTGATTACGTTAACTAACTCAAACGACGTCGCGCTATCTCACAGCTGATCAAATCTCTTGCAATAGCAACAGCTGTTTTGCGCTACAACACCAGCAGTCAACTTTGCTGAGTTGACCAACACGCGACTGCTGATCACATCCTCGCGCTAACTTAACAACTGCTTCTCGTTACACACTCACTGCTGAGTTGACTAGCATTGACATCTGATTACGCCACTGCTGATTACCAACAGCTGAATGCTCGCGCAACTCACTGCTGGTCTTCTACGCTAATCCAAAACGACGTCGTAGAGGGGCACGTCACCATCGCTGTCAACAGCTGATCAAACCAACGTCTGAAATACCAACGCCCATCAACGATCGCTCATCGCCGGTTCAACCAAAATCTCGTGACTAATCCTATTCAAACTGATAATCACTATTAGAATTTCTCAATCCTCACAGGTATAAGCGTGTAGTATTTTGGAGCATGAATGTTGTTCTGTGTATTCTGTGCTTTACGTGAAACAGGTTTGGTTCATTGCTTGAATTGTATGCTCTGTTTTACGTAATTTGTGCATGTTGAAATCAGATTTTAATTTCATGGCATACATGCATACATATTGAGCCTGATGATTGATTGAGAACCTGAGAAAGAGCCACGTTGTGATCGGCAGACAGATGTGTCGTTCCTATAAGGTATAACGCTATCATCGGAGTGGTAATCGACTGACTCGTCGTGTCTGAATACCATCGAGCAGTGATGGGTAATTGAGTGGCCAGCCCTGAAGATCACGGACCGATGATTTCCATCGGCTGATTGGCTGTGCATGGTATAGAGGCTCGCCTTTGATTTTCCAGCTGACTCATTGGCCTAGATGACCGCTTCTTTGACATCCCTCATGCATTCATGTTTTGATTTACTGCATGTTTATGAGTTTATGTTGTCTTAGTGCTCTTCGTACTGAGGTTTGACCTCGTATTTATTTTCCTACTTTTGTGTTCTTGGGTCTATGTTACCCATTGCAGGAGCCGCAGGTAATCTGGCTGGGCAGAGTGGAGCTGCAGCAAGTAGATCCCCGTTTGGTTGAGTCCCAGTGTATTTGTATATGTATCGAACCAGGGGATGCCCTGAGTTTCTATGTATGTTGGGGATCTATATTGAGATTTATTTTGATTACCTGTCTGTGTTTGGATTTGAGTTAAATCCTATTTTGAGTATGTATTATTTTGAATGATGATTTTGAGTTCAGGCCCATGTATTTCGAAAAAATTTTAAGCCCTATTTTATGCTTCCGCGATTATGTACTTAATCGTATTGTTAATCCTAGTTGATTAGCACGGGGCCTGACAGTAAGACTGTGAGGATTCAGATTTAGATTAGTGGTTAATTCTATTGTTTGGGTTTAGCCACATGAATTTTGAAGATTTAGAGTTGTCGAATTCCTCTAAGTATTGAATCAACCCTGCTGTAGCCAGCGACTGGTAGGATTTGGAACTTGATGGTTTTTGTAGCTTGCGTCTGGAGGGAGTTCGAATTTCAGTCGTTGCGTTTGTGTTGCGTTTGACAGTCGTTGCGTTTGTGTTAGTTGCAACTGGTAGTAGGCGCACAAATACAAGGATCAACGAGGAAGTGCCACGTGTTGGTTACTATTGTGCACGAGAGAACCAATCGCGGGAGTTTTTCCTTGTGCAGCTGCTGGTTTTTATGCGTCGACTGGATTTGATGACGTGGGCACTGTGACGTCGTTTGATTTAGTTATACGCCGTGTTTTGTATGTTGCGACTGGGTGACCAGCTGTGGATTTGAGGAACCAGTCGAGGGAGCAATGCGACGTCGTTCTGATAAGTTGAAACGCTGCGTTGCGATGTTTGCGTCTGGTTCCAGTTGTGAGGAATCTACCAGCTTTTAGTTTAGCGCCTTGCGACTGGATTGTTGCTTCTGGTCGTTGCGTCTGGATTGTTGCGTCTGGTCGTTGCGTCTGGTAGTTGCGACTGGATTGGTGAGCAGCAGTCGAGAGAATTGAGATGTAAATATATAGAGGTGTTGATCGACACTTAGAATTATTTTGAGCCAGATATTCCTTATCTCTTCTTTCTCAAACCCTCGTCAAGCTACTGTTCACCGAGACTTTTCTTCCCTAGATTTCCGTCGTTCTCCGTCGAAGAATTGAGTGTTTTCGGTGGCGCTGGGTTCCTTGTGAACTTCTCTTTCGATTGCTACCCATTTGAAGCTGTAGAACGACCTTGGAGAAGATCACGAAAGCTGCTGGTTTGTGGTAGTGAGTGCTGCCATGCCCTGTTTGAATTTGTGAGGTAGAATTTGTGGATTCGAGGTACGATTGAGCAGCCCTTAGCAGCTTTGAGCGTGAACATGCCTATATTTCAATGTTGTGAATTTCGTGACCTTGCTGCTATGTGGTTACGTGGAACAGTTTGGTGAATTGTTTGAGTTATACATTCTGTTTGCACGTATTATGAATTGTATGCATTAAGCATTGATATTGAATGGCATTCATGCATACATCTTGAGCCTGAATTGACAGATTGATTTGATTACCTGATTGGGTGCCACGTTGTGACTGGCCTACTGTTGAGTCGTGCCCGAAAAGTCCAACGCTATCGTCGGAGTGGTGACTACCGGATTCGAGTGTCTACCACCGAGCTGTGATGGGCTGACGGGCCCCGATGATCACGGACCGATGATTTCCACCGGCTGATTGGCTGTGCGTGGTATAGAGGCTTGATTTGAGTTGCCAGTTGATAGACTGGTCTAGCTATCCGATTTCTTGATAGCCCTCATGCATTCATAGCATTGATTTATAGCAATGTTGCATGTTTACCTGCTTTGATAGCTCTTCGTACTGAGGCTTGACCTCGTATTTGTTTCCTGCTTT
>KQ997576.1:15717-27342 GCA_001598015.1 Dorcoceras hygrometricum | reverse complement strand
GTCAACAGGGGTCAAATTGCGATTTCCCAAAGTTGAGGGGCTAAACTGCTATTTTGGGCTAGATGATCTGGAAAATTGTTTTTCGCATCATAATATTCAGTTTTGGAAACTGAGTCGATCGGTCCGATCTGATCGTCGATCGGAATCAATATTCCTTTCGGCAGAAGGAATTAATGATTATCAAAACCATTCTGCTATTCAAGTTAATACTACTCTTCATAAAAAATGGACGCTCAGTAATAATGAAATTGTTACTGCGGTTCATCCTCCTCTTCAAAAATTACAGCTCAATACTTCAAAAGGTGACGTCATCGCTGATCCATTTAAACGTTGACGTAATGACAAAGAACCTGTCAATACAGAAGACATTAATAAAATTTATCAACAAAATAATTATTCAACTCAAATACTTAAGACAATTTCTACGCAAGTAGATCATATCTCTAATAATCTTTCCCAAAAATCAAAACCGTCAATATTTGATAATACAACAGCAAAGCCTTTCTTTCAAACTAATGTTCTACCTCCTGGTAAGGAGATAGGAATAAAACTTAATAATAATACTGACTCAATTCTCAATAAAATTTCAACAAAGTTATCAGAAATAGGTACATCTGGTAGTAAAATCAATTGTGTTGAAAACAATAATATTCAAAATATTGAAAATAATCCAGATACTGAGTCTCAAACTTCAAATTCTACTGATTCCGGTTCCGAATCAGAACCAGAGGTCAATATTATTGACAATCCTTTTACAGATGAAGAAACTCAAATTAATAGAATAAACCACAGAAGACAGTTCAATACTCGTAATTATTATCGACGGCCTACGCCAGTTGATATAGGTTACGAAGAAAGAAATCAATTCAAAAGTACAAAATATGATGGCCAATTTATCATTGAATGGAATATAGATGGCAAATCCGAATACGAAATCCTCAATACTTTACAAGAAATGGGTATGGCTCGTGCAGCCTAAAAAATCAAAGGAAATAATGAAGAAACTTCAACAGCATTAATTATTCAAGGCTTTACAGGCCAATTAAGAAATTGGTGGGATAAATCCCTCACCCTCCAAGAAAAAGTAGCCATACTTAATCATGAAATTCATACTGAAGAAGAAGATGGTAATATTACTGCTCAAAATGATTCAGGTGAATTCTTAATAGTTACGATCTCAATGTATTTCATAGGAAATCCCAGTGAAAAATTCATTCTTCCAAAATAATCCTAACAAATCTCAAATGTCCATCCTTAACTGACTATCGTTGGTATAAGGATGTATTCCTAACTCATGTTCTACGCCGAGAAGACTGTAATATGTCTTTTTGGAAGGAACGTTTCATATCGGGATTACCCCGAATCTTCGCAGAAAGAATATTTCAAAAATTGAAAACTGCTGTAGGATCAGAAGATATTCCTTTTGTAGACATGACCTTTGGTCAGTTGTTTGCATTCATTAAAAAGGAAGGTCTATCTTTATGTTCAGAACTCAAATTACAAGCAAATACAAATCTGATAGAACTAAAACTCGTAAAGAGTTAGGTTCTTTCTGTTCAATGTTCGGTTTAATGAATATTGAACCGCCTTCAATACGAAAGAAAAAGAAAACAGGCCAATTAAGAAATTGGTGGGATAAATCCCTCACCCTCCAAGAAAAAGTAGCCATACTTAATCATGAAATTCATACTGAAGAAGAAGATGGTAATATTACTGCTCAAAATGATTCAGGTGAATTCTTAATAGTTACGATCTCAATGTATTTCATAGGAAATCCCAGTGAAGAATTCATTCTTCCAAAATAATCCTAACAAATCTCAAATGTCCATCCTTAACTGACTATCGTTGGTATAAGGATGTATTCCTAACTCATGTTCTACACCGAGAAGACTGTAATATGTCTTTTTGGAAGGAACGTTTCATATCGGGATTACCCCGACTCTTCGCAGAAAGAATATTTCAAAAATTGAAAACTGCTGTAGGATCAGAAGATATTCCTTTTGTAGACATGACCTTTGGTCAGTTGTTTGCATTCATTAAAAAGGAAGGTCTATCTTTATGTTCAGAACTCAAATTACAAGCAAATACAAATCTGATAGAACTACAACTCGTAAAGAGTTAGGTTCTTTCTGTTCAATGTTCGGTTTAATGAATATTGAACCGCCTTCAATACGAAAGAAAAAGAAAGATAAAAGATTTCAATCTTATAATAAATCTTCACGATAGAAGACTCAAAAATATAAGAAAAATAATACTACTCCAAATACGTTAAAATGTTGGAACTGTAATCAACCAGGTCATACGTCTAATAATTGTTTCAAAAACTCGAAGAAAATTCATAAGAAACATAAAAAAACAAAATATTAATGAATTGTTTGATGATATTACAAGTGATTACAGTACATCAAATAAAGATGATACTGAAACAGAAAATGAACAAAAACCTTCAAAAGGCATCTGCCACATATGCGTAATTTCAAATAGTCGAGAAAGAAGTGTTTTCTCAATACCTACTCCAAAACAACATAGGCAGTACCCTTCAAATATATTAGATAATCGTACAAAAATATTCATTATGTCGATCGTAAACAATAGGTTAAAATCCATAGATCACTTAAGTCAGATTCAAACAGGTCTTTGGCTCAGACCGTATCATACATATTCACTTTTCCTTTATCTTTTCAAAATATTTCTTTTACTTAAATATTCCAATAGTACTCAACTCATTCCTTTAAATACCCCGTTCATCAATGACAATTTTTCATATTACATTCTACATCTTCTTGAGATTGTTTCCTCTCTCCACCATCTTTTTATACAAACCTCAGTTATCCTGCAAATGGATCCTGTCAAACATAAGCAAAATATTCAAAAAGCACGGGATTATGAAATGCCCAAAGCTCCCTCAAAATAATTAGTTCAACTACATCCATCCACACCTACAAAAACACCAGCTCGCCCCTTTCAAAGAGATCCCTCAAAGTGTCAAAAATCAGGATTACATCCGTCGTCGTTTTCCCTCTTCTCAATATTGGGAAGCCGACAATCCTGAAAAAATTCAAAAGTTTTATGAATTCATATTGGTGGACACCGACTCTGTCGAGATCATCCACAAAAGATGTTCAAAAGGAGAAATCATTTTTTCAAAATTCATCATCAAACAGGTTATCTCCAATACCCAGTGGGATAACGTATTCAAAACCCGTTCATTTTCAGTCAAATTTCAACCTTCCTCTTTCAATTATATTGATTACAAAAATGCCTGGTTCAAAGCTTTTTACCTTCGTCCTTTTTTCCATTCATGGTTTTTCACTTTTCATACTGGATGTGATTCCAATTTCCCTATTTGGTTTCATGAGTGGTGGAAACAAATGGGTTCAGATTCTTCAATTTTACCCCCAAGAAGTCAAAAAAGGTTTAGAGGTTTTTTCCGAATCCTCTTGCCTTAATAATTTTCAAAAACCTCTCAAATTTCATGCTGAGTTCAAAGTTCCATGGATTTTTACATGGGATTTTGATTTTCAAAAGGTTTACCCCGATCCAGTTCCTTTTTCACTGGTTCGGATTCATAAAATCTAATGGTGGGGCAAATACCAGACCCACCTCTGCAACGAACATGTTGTTCGTAACTTCATAGCCACAGTTCAAAAACCCAAATATTCTTCAAATGACCAGAAACCTGAAACTCCTGCCCAAACACCTCAAACAGCCCAAACACCTCAAAAGCCCAAAGAAACAGAGACTTTCTTTGACCAATTCAAAAATGACCCAGAATTTCAAAATAAACTTTTCGAATTTATGGCTTCCTGTTCTTCAAAGACTGCAAAATCAGAAGAATCGGTCTCTTCTGACCCTTTCGGTGGACCGATTGCTCAAGATCCTTTTGATTTTTAAATCATAAGGATACTTTCAAAAAAAAAATATTTATATATCTTTATCTTTTTCAAACTTTGGCCAGAAGTTTCTCGGTGAAACGTGTGCCACCTTCTCAAATGGCCAGAAGTTTCTCGGTGAAACGTGTGCCACCTTTTTCAACATTATGGCCGACAATATCAACACCGGCACAAGATTTCTTTACAAAGACGCGTGCAAGTTATGATCAAAAAACGACAAAGACAGCTCAAAAGAAGATGTCTCAACAACCGCACTCAAAGCTATCATGACGGACAAAGAAGACGTGCACCACTTTCAAAAGGTGTTCCCCATTATCAAAAGAAGACAAAGTTGATGACTCAAAAGAGATTCCCACTATCAAAAGATGTTTCCACTTTCAAAAGCTGATGCGACAAAAGACGCATTATCAAAGTTGATAAAGACTTAAAGCAAAAGCAAAAGATGATCAAGACATAAAGCAAAAGTAGACGGTGACATTCCATCTACCAAGCTTGTCGAAGACTTCAAAGTTTTTCATCTATATATTCATTGTATCATATTCGATTCAGATTTCTACTGTTCCTTTAAAACAGATTTCATCCTTTACTTCTTCAATACTTCTTCGATTGAGACAGAAAGCATAGATTTGGAATCCTTATTCATTTCCGAATCATTTCAAAAGATTTATTCGATTCAATCGATCATATTTGAGAGATTTTATTCAGTTTTCATCTTCGCAAGTATTACAGAAAACCTCGAAGTATTCCAGAACATCATTAGACAAAAGAAAACCAGTAAACGTTCAAGAGAAAGAAAACAGATTTCACGAAAGAAAGAAAGAGAAGAATGTTTTAAAAAATGTTTTAAGTTATGACAACAAAATGGTCCCCAGGAAGGATCAGGATTACGGTTGACGAACTGTATACCCCTTCAAAACCCAAGGAAGGATCAGGATTATGGATCGACGGATCTACATATCCCTTCAACAATGAGCCATAGTGCTAAGACTGATATCAGGAGTTTGATCAAACGAAATGGACCAAATGTTTAAAGTGTTGACATAATTTTCAGAAAATGAATGAAGAACACAAGTGTGATTTTAATCACAGCTCTAACGAATGTTTAAAGAAAATGTTTTCAGAATTGAGTTATGTTTTATGCTTTCGTTCCTTTCCAGATTTCTCTGTTATGTTTTAAGCTTGTTTATTCATAGGCGTATTTAAAGTTTCAGACTCCAGTATGTACCAGTTAACGAATGATTATATTTTATGTTTGATACTTCCATACTTTACCTGGTGGGCCTTTGGCTCACTAGTTTTCATTGAGTGCAGGTAATGAGCAGTTAAGAGCTGGAGGGAGCTGAACAGAAAGGAAGGAGGTGTTTATCGTGGACATCAGATTTCACAGTTTCTTTTGTTCCAGATTTCACATTTTCCTTTTGGGTTATCTAGTACTGTACAAAACTTTTGCTGTTGTATATACTAGACCAGATTTCTAGTGTATCTATGTTGTAGAAATCTGTCCAGACTTCATTACGAAGGAATGTAACCATTTTGTTTAAATTACCAGATTTCTATTTTCCGCGTCTTTTAATTATAGAATCTGATTCTCGTTTACGTTTAGAGTTCGAATGTTATTCTTATTTCATTCCAAAGAAAGTTAGTAGCGACCTAGTATTTTGATGTTCGAACTTCATATAACTTTCAATTGAACCCCCAAAATTCTTGAATTCCGTCAATAAAAGTACGGGTCGTTACAAATACAGACCAAGGCAGCCCGAAACAGGGAAAAATAAACGAGGTCAAACCTTAGTACGAAGAGCACAATAAAAGCATCTATAATATCATAGAATGCAATATATCTATCGTGAAATGCATGAATGGGCTACCAAGAATCATCGGTAGGCAAATAGCACAACGACTCAGCTGCGCAGATCTCATCATTCATCATCATCTTGTGATCTTTAGGTACGACGACTCAGCCGACCATCACAAGGCAGTGTGGTATTCAGGCACAACGACTCAGCTAGCCACCACATCAAAACAGCGTTGGACCTTTCAGGCACGACGACTCAGCCGGCCGATCACAACGTGTAAAGGGATTCAGCTTCCAAAAGAATCAGGCTCAATATGTATGTGTGAATGCACAGTAGACTCATGCTTAAACTCAATGCATAACATCACACGCACAAACAGATATGAGCACATAAGCACCAGTCAATGCAAAACACAATAGCGAATACACGACAGAAGTATTCCAAAAGCTGATAACAAAGCTGCTAAAATCTAGCTCAATTCGTACCTCAAATCAGCTTCTACCTCAACAGATATCACCACAACAAGGGAGCAGCAACCAACTCAAGTCTACTGCCTTGGCAGCTCCACGGCAACTCAGCAGCAGCTACTACAAGTTCGAATCTGTCAAAGTATCTAATTATCAACTCAAATCTAAACTCAATAGCTTAATTCTAAAGCCCAGTAACTTAACTCAGTTACCTAACTCCAACAGAGCACTACTCAGCTCTCATACGTAGCTTAAATCAATAAAGAATCACTTACCCAAAGCTGATAAATAACAGAAGAACTACTGGTCCACAATCGAAAAGACCTACAAACACTACAACAACCTCGCATTCCTCAAATCCGGCGACTCCAGTCTCCAAACGGATATCAATCGAAAGCCCTAGAGAAGACGAGCTCAGCGCTACCAATCTTGCTCCAAACGACGGCGAAAAACAATGGAAATCGACGGAAAAAGGGTTCGGGCGAACAGTAGCAATCGAGGGTTATCGGGGATGAAGATAGGGAATATAAGGTTCGAAATACTCTAAGTGTCTATCAGCACTTACATTTAAATCCCCAATCAAAGCTACAACAGAAGTCAATTCGCCGACAAGTTCAGATCTCATCGACAATTTAGATCTCTCCCCAACTCAGATCTTGGTACTGATCAGCTTTCATTCTAAGGCGGAAGCCTCTCGGATCTGGTTCTCTAAACAATACCAAAACGACGTCGGTCTTACTTATCAAACGACGTAGCATCGGAGTCCGCTCTCTCAACAGATCCCGCTAATGCTCCTCAGATCTTGGTCAACTCTGTATCATCAAACGCACTGGTCTACACAGTACCGTTGACCAACGTTGACATCTGATCGCGCCGCTAAACAGATCTCACTCACTAGCGTCAAGTCTGAATACACAATACGATGTCGCATTACCTGTCGCCATGCCATACTTGACTTGCACCTGAAATGACAACGTTCCACTCCCTGCTTGCGACAATTCACGCAACACACAGGGACAAATCTGAACATCCAGATCCCGCTCAAATCCGCAATTCTGAAAAATCACCAAGTCTTCAAATCTAAAAACCCGATACTCAGAAACTCGATTAGCTAATCCTAAACCAAATCTGATTAGCCAATAAATCATACTTAGCAAATTCTAGTCCTCACATTCTTCCCCATCTTAAGAGATTTCTCGAAATCAAGGCAAACACAAGGCAGAATACCAACAAATACCAGAACTTACCAGCACAACTCCACTGTCAAAGCTCAAACAGATGAGGCCATTCTTGTCTCATCTTCTCTTCAACTTCCTCGGTAGCTTCCTCACGACATGCTTGCTCCATTGAACCATCACCAATGGAATTACCTTATTCCTCAGCTGCTTCTCCTTCCTGTCCAGAATCTGCACTGGATATTCCACATAGCTCAAGGTAGAATCTATCTCAACTTCATCAGTCCTCAACACATGTGACGGATCTGGCTCATATTTTCTCAACATGGACACATGAAACACATCATGCCTCGCTGCTAACTCGTCAGGCAGCCTCAATCTATAAGCCAACTGTCCGATCCTCTCAACAATCTCATAGGGACCAACGAATCTAGGGGCCAATTTACCCTTCAATCAAAACCTCATCACACTCTTGAAAGGATAAACTTTGAGAAACACCCGATCACCAACTTCGAATTCCAGAGGTCTGCGTCTCTTATTAGCATAGCTATCATGTCGATCTTGAGCAGCTTTCATCCTACTCCGAATCAACTCAATCTGATCTTTCATGTGCTGCACAAACTCAGGAGTAGACAACTGCTTCTCACCAATCTCTTCCCAGCAGATAGGTGATCTACACTTACGACCATACAACGCTTCAAAAGGGGCCATCCCAATAGACACCTGGTAGCTGTTGTTATAAGAAAACTCAACTAAGGACAAGGAATCCTGCCAGCCACCACTGAAATCCAAAACAACTGCTCGCAGCATATCCTCTAAAATCTGAATGGTCCTCTCATATTGGCCATCCGTCTGTGGGTGAGGCTGTACTCATAGCCAATCTCGAATCCATCGCTACCTGCAAACTCTTCCAGAATCGGGAAGTAAACCTTGGATCTCTATCAGATACTATCGAAACCGGCACTCCATGCAATCTCACCACATGGTCAATGTACAGTCGCGCCATCTTCTTCATCGAACACCTCACATCATAAGGAATGAAATGGGCTGACTTCGAAAGTCTATCAACAACAAACCAAACAGCATCACATCCTTACTCGATCGAGGCAAATGCGTCACAAAACCATGGTGATGTGTTCCCAATTCCATTGAGGCACTTCTAGACTTTGTATCAGTCCACCAGGACTCATCCTCTCAGCCTTGACCTGATGGAAATTCAAACATCGAGCTACAAATCCAGAGATGTCATTCCTCATGCCTTCCCACCAAAAATGAGACTTCAGGGCATGATACATCTTTTTCTCCCCTGGATGCACACTGTATCGACTACAATGAGCATCATTCAAGATGGATTATTTCAAATCAATCAAATTCGGAACCACCAACCTACCTCAAAATCTCAAGAATCCATCAAAAGCAACAGAAAAATCCTCAGACTGACCATTCTGAGCCTTGATCTTCAACTCATGGACATACGGATCAGTCTCTGCGCTGCTCTAATGTCTGCTACTATCTGTGGCTCGACCTGAAAATAAAAAACCACGAAGCACTGATCACCTGACTGAAAACGCCATCCAGAAGTCCCCAAATCCTCATGGACTTTGGATATACTCATCGATGTCAACATCGCAGGTTGGACTTTCCTACTCAAAGCACTACTCAAAGCATCGGCCACTAAATTAATCCGCCCAGGCTGATACTGAATCTCACACTCAAAATCCTTCAGCAACTCCATCCAGCGGCGTTGCCTCATATTCAAATCTGACTGCGTGAAGATATACTTCAAACTCTTGTGTTCGGTTTACACCACAAATTGTTCACCATACAAATAGTGATGCCAAATCTTCAAGGCAAACACTATCTCAGCCAACTCAAGATCATGAACGGGGTATCTCGTCTCACGGGGCTTCAACTGTCGAGACGCATAGGCTATCACATATCCGTTCTGCATCAACACGCATCCTAAACCACTCAGAGAAGCATCAGAGCAAACTACAAAACCTCCAGAAACTGAAGGCAAAGCTAACACAGGAGCAATAGTCAACTTCTCCTTAAGCAACTGGAAACTAGACTCACATTCATCAGTCCTTCCTATCTTTCTGGGTCAACTGAGTCATCGGCCTAGATATCGAAGAGAAATTCTCAATAAAACCCCTATAATAACCAGCCAAACCCAAGAAACTACGGATCTCAGAAACATTCCTAGGTCGCTCCCAGTTAAGAACTGCTTCGACCTTACTCGGATCCATAGAAATTCCTTGCGCTGAAATGACATGACCCAAAAAGACAACTCTATCCAGCCAGAATTCACACTTGCTGAATTTCGCATATAACTGTGAGTCTCTCAGTTTCTGCAAAACCAATCTCAAGTGCTCTTTATGCTCTCTGAAATTCTTCGAATACACCAGGATGTCATCTATGAAGACAATCACAAAACGATCGATATACTCACTGAAGATGCGATTCATCAAATCCATGAAGACAGCAGGAGCATTCGTCAATCCAAAAGGCATCACCAAAAACTCATAATGCCCATACCTAGTCCTAAACGCCGTCTTCGCTACGTTAGCGTATCTGATCCGCAGCTGATGATAACAAGACCGCAGATCAATCTTAGAGTATACAGCAGATCGCTGCAACTGGTCAAACAAGTCATCAATTCTCGGCAACGGATACTTGTTCTTAATTGTCGCTTTATTCAACTGCCGAAAATCCACACACATCCTCATAGATCCATCCTTCTTCACAAAAAGAATCGGAGCTCCCCAGGGCGACATACTAGGTCTAATGAAGCCCTTCTCTAACAGATCAAGCAACTGCTCTTTGAGTTCCTTCAACTCAACTGGCACCAACCGATACGGAGCTCTAGAAATTGTTGGAATAGCGGTGGCGGATCCGGATCCCACTTCCCGGGGGCGCAGCGGAAAAACAAAATTAGCCCCGGAAAGCGTTCAATACATTCAATAAAGGCAACAAAATCATACATAGGATGTTAGAAGTTGTCACCTTGCTGGCGTCTAGGCGCCTGGCTCCAACCAGATTTACAAGAAAACTGGCTCTTCACGGTAGGCGGCGGTAGATTCTCCCGATCGATATACTCACTGAAGATGCGATTCATCAAATCCATGAAGACAGCAGGAGCATTCGTCAATCCAAAAGGCATCACCAAAAACTCATAATGCCCATACCTAGTCCTAAACGCCGTCTTCGCTACGTTAGCGTATCTGATCCACAGCTGATGATAACAAGACCGCAGATCAATCTTAGAGTATACAGCAGATCGCTGCAACTGGTCAAACAAGTCATCAATTCTCGGCAACGGATACTTGTTCTTAATTGTCGCTTTATTCAACTGCCGAAAATCCACACACATCCTCATAGATCCATCCTTCTTCACAAAAAGAATCGGAGCTCCCCAGGGCGACATACTAGGTCTAATGAAGCCCTTCTCTAACAGATCAAGCAACTGCTCTTTGAGTTCCTTCAACTCAACTGGCACCAACCGATACGGAGCTCTAGAAATTGTTGGAATAGCGGTGGCGGATCCGGATCCCACTTCCCGGGGGCGCAGCGGAAAAAAAAATTAGCCCCGGAAAGCGTTCAATACATTCAATAAAGGCAACAAAATCATACATAGGATGTTAGAAGTTGTCACCTTGCTGGCGTCTAGGCGCCTGGCTCCAACCAGATTTACAAGAAAACTGGCTCTTCACGGTAGGCGGCGGTAGATTCTCCAATCAGGTCCACGACCGGATTCAATCTTCCTCCAATCAGCCTGCACTGAAAGCTGATGGATTTTGGCACGATCAGAAACACCTCGTCGCGGTGATCGAAACAAGTCCGATCACGAAGCAGGCGGCGGACGGCGGCGCAAGGCGGCGGACGGCGGCGTGCGTGAGGCTTAGAGGAGGGGAGAGGTGGGCGGACGATTTGTCTAGTGTGGAGGATAGGGTTTGTATTATGATTCTTGTGATTAAGTCTTAACTTAATAAAGATGGTAGATGGGCTTGAACCGGCCCAATAGACTTGGGTCATACCCAGGTCCATATGAACATTCGGTTCATTTAAATCACTGTGGTTTCATCATAACTCCGATCGACGATCAGATCGGACCGATCGACTCAGTTTCCAAAACTGAATATTATGATGTGAAAAACAATTTTTCAGATACCTAGTCCAAAAAGACAGTTTTGCCCCTCAACAGTGGGAAATCACAATTTCACCCCTGTTGAGTTTTAGGAAGTCCCACTCCCTAAAGTCCTCTTCCTATGCTCAACACATTGAGCTCAGTTTC
>KQ997576.1:2239-15367 GCA_001598015.1 Dorcoceras hygrometricum | reverse complement strand
CCCGCCGCCTAATGACCCCAAGTGAGTCGGAAAATGGGTCAAAGTGAGACGCCTATCATGTAGAGTCTCAATGACGTTTCGAGTCGTGAGGACTAATCAGTACAACCAAGACCTCGGACTTTTCCACTCGACAAATGGTAATCACTTGGAAAGTCCGAACGAGGGTAGTTCGATAGATCACCAGGTCAATATCCATCTGCATGCTCAGAACATCACAATGTTCCCTACCAATGAAACATGGTACTTCGCATCGCAGATGCTAGTCTCTTGCTCGGGCAGCCTTATCCTCATTTTGACGGCCCAATCGACTAGGAACGAGTTCAGAATACACAGTGACTATTAGATGTGTTTCATGATAGCCGTCATACCCACTATCACATCTAACATACACTATGGTGTATTCTAGGTCTTTATCCAACACAATTGTTAACATTATAATCATAATGAAAATAAAGAACGCCATAAACAAATGCGAATATCATATATAAAGAACTTTCATACAAGAGTCTATAAAACCCACACGCCACAAGTTGGCTAGTTGGGCATCTACTCTAACAGAAATCGGGGCTGTCCCTGGCACCAACTCTATGCTGAAGTCAATCTCTCGTCTCGGAGGGAATCCAGGAATCTCACCCGGAAACACATTAGGAAACTCTCGAGCAATCGGAACATCACTCAACTCTACTCGCGATACTCGGGAAGCATCCAAGGCATAGATCATAAACCCTGAATTCTCTAGCGATAACAAACTAAATATCTCCATGGCCGACACAAAAGGAATCTTAGGTCACGAGTCAGCACCATAGAAATCCATTTCTCTCCAAATTCAGGCCTAAATCTCACTACACCATGGAAACGATCCACTGTCACTCTATAACTGGACAACACGTCCATACCCAAAATACAATCAAATTATCTAATTCCCAAAACAATCAGATTGGTCACCAACACGTGCTCATCAAAGCTAAGAACACAATCCAACACCACCTCATGGGAAAACAAACTCACGCCAACAGGGGTAGATACAGAGACAACAGCACACAGTGGGTAAGAACTCAACCCACACTCATACACAAACAACTCAGAAATAAAGGAGTGTGATGCTCCAGTATCAAACAAAACTATTGCAGGAAAGTCAAAGATAGCACAAGTACCTGTAATAATCCTCTCAGGCATATCAGCAGCTTGCTCACTCGTCAAGAAGGTGTTCACCTGAGCCAGCTGTGGTCCCGGAAACTGAGGTCTCGAAGATCCACCAAACCTAGATGGTTCATGGGTTTGGGTACCTGATCGCTGTGTCTGAGCAAAAGGTTGCGGTCTCTGCGAAGAACCACCAGCTGAACCTTGCTGCGACTGTCTCAAAGACTGTCCTCCAGCCGGAAACACTCGAGCAAAATGTCCAGGCTGCCCATAGTTATGACGAAGTCCCTGAACTCCACGACACTGCAAAGTCATGTGAATACCTCCACACTGTCCACAAGTCACTCCTCCTCCGGAGCCACTGCCACCAGAACTCACTGAACCAGAAGAACTCGAGTTAGATGGCTTCTTAAACTGTTTCCTTCGGGGCTTGAACCTCTGACCGCCTCAGCATACGTCGCAGGGGAACCAGCTAACACCATACGGAACAACTCGGGCCTCAACCCTCTCAGAAACTTGTTCCTCTTCGTACTATCCTGGTTTGTGACATGGGGAACATACGACAACAGCGAAGAAAACTGCCTAGCATACTCGGCCACCCTCAAGTTCCCTTGCTTCAGATTGTTGAACTCCCGGTCACGGTTGTTGTAGAAAGACTCAGGGGTATACTCCTGTCAAAAAGCTGCACAGAAGCTCTCCCAAGAAATCACAACTCCAGTGTCTCTCATGACACAAGAAGTACCCTTCCACCAGCGCTGCGCATGCTCTCTCAACTGCAACACTGCTAACTTCAGCCTCCACTCTTGCGAGTACTCTCTGCATCAAACAACTCTTCCATGTGCTCAAGCCAGCCTTCTGCCAACAGACCAGTCTCGACACCAGTAACCGTCGGGGGATTCATCCTCTGGAACCTAGCCAATACTAGCTCCATCTCTCCAATATGATGGGTCACATCATCCACCTCTACTTCAGCCTGTCTACATTGGCGACGCAAAGGGATACCTTGCTGCTCAACATCCTCATCACTGCCCAGGGGCTCTAGACTCCCCATCTATCTTCCTAGCAATCCTACTCCTACCTCTCCTCGGCGGCATCTACCAAAACTCAGAGGAAAGAAAACAAGTAGATACAACACAGAGGCAGATAATCAAATCACACAATCACAGAGTCAGTCAAAATCAAAACTCAAACTCTGTGCCTAGACTCAAGTGTGACCAAAGGAAACGAGCTTATCCCAGTTTAAGCTCTGATACAAAAAATGTCAGGCCACGTGCGCTAATACAACAAGTCACAAATATGCGGAAGCATCATAAAAATATGGGCTAAAAATTTTTCGAATTATGGGCCTGATCCAAATTTCATTCATACTTAAGATAAGAGTTTAGTTCAAAACTCAAAAAACAACAACAACACACGATCCCCAACACACATAAAGGCACAGGACATCCCCTGGCTCAATATAAATATAAATACACTGGGACTCAAATCAGAAAGGGGATCGACCAGCTGAAGCTCCACTCTGTCCAGCCTGGTTACCTGAAGAACCTTCCAAAGCCAATACAGACCAAGGCAGCCCGAAACAGGGAAAAATAAACGAGATCAAACCTTAGTACGAATAGCACAATAAAAGAATCTATCATATCAGAGAATGCAATATATCTATCATGCAATGCATGAAAGGGCTACCAAGAATCATCGGTATGCAAATAGCACAGCGACTCAGCTGCGTAGATCTCATCATTCATCATCATCTTGTGATCTTCAGGTACGACGACTCAGCCGACCATCACAAGGCAGTGTGGTATGCAGTCACAACGACTCAGCTGGCCACCACATCAAAACAGCATTGGACCTTTCAGGCACGACGACTCAGTCGGCCTATCACAACGTGTAAAGGGATTCAGCTTCCAAAAGAATCAGGCTCAATATGTATGTGTGAATGCACATCAGACTCATGCTTAAACTCAATGCATAACATCACACGCACAAATAGATATGAGCACATAAGCACTAGTCAATGCAAAACACAACAGCGAATGCACAACAAAAATATTACCAAAGCTGATAACAAAGCTGCTAAAATCTAGCTCAATTAGTACCTCAAATCAGCTTCTACCTCAATAGATCTCACCACAACAAGGGAGCAGCAACCAACTCAATTCTACTGCCTTGGAAGCTCCACGGCAACTCAGCAGTAGCTACTACAAGTTCAAATCTGTCAAAGTATCTAATTATCAACTCAAATCTGAACTCAATAGCTTAATTCTAAAGCCCAGTAACTTAACTCAGTTACCTAACTCCAACAGAGCACTACTCAGCTCTCATACGAAGCTTAAATCGATAAATAATCACTTACCCAAAGCTATTAAATAACAGAAGAACTACTGGTCCACAATCAAAAATACCTACGAACACTGCAACAACCTCACGTTCCTCAAATCCGGCGACTCCAGTCTCCAAACTGGTATCAATTGGAAGCCCTAGAGAGGACGAGCTCAGCGCTACCAATCTTGCTCCAAACGACGGCGAAAAACGATGGAAATCGATGAAAATAGGGTTCGGGTGAACAGTAGCAATCGAGGGTTATCGGGGATGAAGATAGGGAATATAAGGTTCTAAATACACTAAGTGTCTATCAGCACTTACATTTAAACCCCCAATCAAAGCTACAACAGAAGTCAATTCGCCGACAAGTTCAGATCTCATCGAAAATTCAGATCTCTCCCCAAATCAGATCTTGGTACTGATCAGCTTTCATTCTCAGGCAGAAGCCTCTTGGATCTGGTTCTCTAAACAATACCAAAACGACGTCGGTCTTACTTATCAAAACGACGTAGCATCGGAGTCCGCTCTCTCAACAGATCCTGCTAATGCTCCTCAGATCTTGGTCACCTCTGTATCATCAAACGCATTGGTCTACACAGTACCGTTGACCAGCGTTGACATCTGATCGTGCCACTAAAAAGATCTCACTCACTAGCGTCAAGTCTTAATACAGTATACGATGTCGCATTACCTCTCGCCATGCCATACCTGACTTGCACCTGAAACGACAACGTTCCACTCCCTGCTTGCGACAATTCACGCAACACACAAGGGACAGATCTGAACATCCAGATCCCGCTCAAATATGCAATTCTGAAAAATCACCAAGTTTTCAAATCTGAAAACCCGATACTCAGAAACTCGATTAGCTAATCCTAAACCAAATCTGATTAGCCAATAAATCATACATAGAAAATTCTAGTCCTCACACTTGAGACCAAATCTCATAACACTATGGAAAGGAGAAACTTTCAGGAAAACCAGATCACCAACCTGAAATTCCAAAGGCCTACGCCTCTTATTCGCACAACTGGATTGGCGATCCTGTGCAGCTTTCATTCGCTGGCGAATCAGATCTACTTGATCTCTCATCTGCTGCACAAATTGTGGAGAAGACAGCTGCTTCTCCCCCACTTCTTCCCAACACAAAGGCGATCTACACTTCCTACCATACAAAGCCTCCAACGAAGCCATACCAATCGTGACCTGATAGCTGTTATTGTAAGAAAATTCAACCAAAGACAACGAATCTTGCCAGCTACCATTAAAATCCATCACAAAAACTCTCAAAATATCCTCTAAAATCTGGATAGTTCCCTCAGATTGGCCATCTGTTTGGGGATATACGCTGTGCTCATAGCCAATCTAGTACCCAAAGCTGTTTGCAAACTCTTATAAAACCTGGAAGTAAACCTCGGATCACGATCTGAAACTATAGAAACAGGCACACCATGCAAACGCACCATGAAGTCTATGTACAGCTTCGTCGTCTTCTTCAAAGAATACGTCATGCTGTAGGGAATGAAGTGCGCAGACTTCGACAACCTATCGATAACAACCCACACAGCATCACAACCTCTTCTGGAATGAGGAAAATGGGTCACAAAATCCATAGCTATGTGCTCCCAATTCCATTGGGGCACCTCTAAGCTCTGTAACAAACCACCAGGTCTCATTCTTTCAGCCTTGACTTGCTGATAATTCAGACAACGGGCTACAAAATCAGCAACATCACTCTTCAAACCTGCCCACCAGTAATGTTGCTTCAAGGCATGATACATCTTCCTTGCACCAGGATGAACACTGTGTCTACTACAGTGCGCTTCTCTCAATATCTCCTCCTTCAAGTCGATCAGATTTGGCACAAACAACCTGCCACGAAACCTTAAACAATAATCAGACGAGACATTATAAACCTCTAACTGTCCAGTTCTAACCTTAAGCTTTAACTCATGGATGGATGGATCGGTCCTCTGAGCTGCTCTAACATTCACAACAATCTGTGGTTCAACTTGGAAAGAAGACACCACAACAAAATCCTCACCTGGGTAAAACCGCCAACCAATAGTGCTTAGATTCTCATGGACCTTTGAAATCTGCAACGAAGCTAGCATCGCCACTTGAGCCTTTCTCCTCAATGCGTCAACAACTACATTCATCTTACCAGGCTGATATGGGATCTCACAATCCAAATCCTTAAGCAGATCCATCCATATACGCTGTCTCATGTTCAAATCTGACTGAGAAAACAGGTACTGAAGGCTCTTGTGGTCTGAATACACCACAAACTGCTCGCCATACAGATAGTGATGTCAAATCTTCAAGGCAAAAACCACTGCTGCCAACTCCAAATCATGAACTGGGTAATGAGTCTCATGCGGTTTCAACTGACGAGAGGCATACGCAATGACTCGACCATTCTGCATCAACACACAACCCAATCCATTCAAAGAAGCATCTGCACAAACCACAAAATCCACCGGAACCAGACGGCAAAGCTAACATAGGCGCTGAAGTTAGCTTCTCTTTGAGCAACAGAAAACTGTTCTCACACTTCTCAGTCCAAACAAAACTCTTGTCATTCTGAGTCAACTGCGTCGTCGGCTTAGCTATACTAGAGAATCCCTCGATAAAACGCCTATAATAGCCAGCCAAACCCAAGAAACTACGAATCTCAGCAACATTCTTGGGGCGCTCCCAGTTAACAACAACCTCAACTTTACTGGGATCCACAAAAATACATGCAGCTGAAACAACATGACCCAGAAATACAACTCGGTCTAACCAAAACTCGCACTTGAAAAACTTAGCATACAGCTGCGAGTCTCGAAGAGTTTGAAGAACCAACATCAAATTATCTTTGTGCTGCAATGGAGTCTTAGAGTACACCAAAATATCATCGTAAACACAATCACAAACTGATCGATGAACTCTCTAAATACTCGATTCATCAAGTCCATGAAAACTGTGGGGCATTCGTCAAACCAAAAGGCATAACTAGAACTCATAATGCCCGTACCTCGAATGCGCAACTGATGGTACCCCGAACACAGATCAATCTTAGAAAACACAGCCGAACCCTGAAGCTGATCAAACAAGTCATCGATCCTCGGCAAAGGGTACTTATTCTTCACTGTCTCCTTATTCAACTGTCTAAAGTCGATTCACATCCTCATCGACCCATCCTTCTTCTTTACAAACAAGATAGGCGCTCCCCACAGAGACATACTTGGCCTAATGAAACCCTTCTCCAGCAAATCGCTAAGCTGAACCTTAAGCTCCCTCAACTCAGTAGACGCTAAACGATACGGAGCTCGAGAGATAGAAGCTGTACCAGCTACCAACTCAATGCTGAAGTCTATCTCCCTCTTCGGAGGAAAACCAGGAATCTCCTCCGGAAACACATCAGGGAAATGACGAGCAACGGGAACATCACTAAGATCTACGCCCAAAGAAGAAGACGCATCCAAATCATAGATCATAAATCCAGCGTTCTCCAACGACAATAGACTAAACATCTCCATCGCAGAGACTAAAGGAATCTTCGATCGGGAATCGTGGCCATAGAAACTCCATTTCTCACCAGACTGGGGCCTAAAACGCACAACGCCATGGAAACAATCCACAGTGGCCCTATAACTAGACAACACGTCCATTCCCACTATGCAATCGAAATCCCACATCACTAGCCTGATCAAGTTGGCTAACAACACGTTCTCGCCAAGCCTAAGAATGCCATTCAACAAAATCTCTTGGGAGTACAGGCTCACGCCGGCAGGAGTCACAACAGACACAACATCACACAAAGTAGAGGTATGCAAACCATGCTCAACCACAAATGCATCAACATAAACTAATGTGATGCACTTGTATCAAACAACACACGCATAGGAAAATCAAAGACAAAACAAGTACCTGCGATCACTCATCCTCCTGGCGTGCCCTCTGCTGCTCCCTCGTCATGGCATTCACTTGGGCAAAGTGAGGTCTTGAAAACTGGGGCTGGGAAGACTGTCCAAACCGCGAAGGACCAGGCTGCTGAAACGGCCTAAACTGAGGCTCTCCCAACCTCTGCTGCTGAACTGGAAAAGAACGACCTCTAGACAATCCACCTCGACCCTACGGTGGGGCGGCGGTATGCTGCGATCCTGACAAAGGACACACTCTCGCAAGGTGTCCATACTGACCACAAACATTACACGAACCTTGTACTCCTACACACTGCACTGTAGGATGTCTTCCTCCACACTGGCCACAAAACTCGACCTTGGAACTACTACCGCTGCTAGAACTACCCGAGCCAGAAGAACTAGAACCAGACTTATTCTTGAACTGACGACCATGAGGCCTAAACCTCTGGTGTCCAGACTGTTGGGATACTTGCTGCTGGGGTGACTGAGACGACTGCACAGACTGGGAAGGTTGCACCCTCAAAACCGTGGGACGGTTACCTTGCACCACTTGCGGCATAACATGATACCTATAGTTCTGCAGTCCCTCCTCAATATCCATAGCCTTGTCCACCGCATCCGCATAACTCATCGGTGAACCCGCCAACACCAAAGAATACAACTCTTCATTAAGCCCCTCCAAGAAATTTGTTTCTCTTCGCCCTCTCTCGGCCAAAAACATGCGGAACATACGCAAGAAGATAAGAAAACCTCCGGGAATACTCTCCCACGGACATAGTTCCCTGCACAAGGTTATCAAAATCACGCTCCCTGGCGTTCACAAAGGATTCCGGTACGTACTCTTCACGGAAGGCAGTACAAAAGCTGTTCCACGTAATCTGTGAGGATTGAGAAATTCGAATTTGTGATTAATCAGTTTTGAAGGATTAGTCGCGTGATTTTGAGTTGTCGAATTTCTCTAAGTGTAAAGAAATCAGTCATTGTGAATCTAAGAAGTCAACGCGAGTCAATGGTACTGTAGCTTGCAGCTGGTAGAATTTGAATCAGATAGTTACTGTAGCGTATGAGAAATACGCTGTCGTTCGTTTTCCAATCGCAGCGCTTGGAATGTTATCTGCTGGCAGCAAGTGTGCGCAAGAAGAGGTTGCTGCTGGTAGTAGTTGTTTTTAGCGCGAGAATTAGCGAGAGAGCGACACGTGTTGGTCAACATTTTGGGCATTGACTTCTGTTGACAGCGATGATCAGTAGTTACATTGTAAGAGAGGTGTTGCGACTGGGTGACTAGCTGTTGATTTGAAGAACTAGTCGCTGATGAGAAGGACGTCGTGTGATTAAGTAGAAACGCTGCGTTTTTGGCGTTGCGCCTGGTACCAGTCGTGAGGTATCTGTTGGCAGATATGATGACGTATCCTGTGCGACGTCGTTTTGCTTTAGTTAGCGGGAGCCTTCATACGTCATCATTTGATTGATTTAGTGCAACCAGTCGATGATTATTTAGAGGTATCTGTTGTCAGCTGGTGTAGCGTTGCGGCGTCGTTTTATTTAGTTGCTACGATGTCGTTTTGGTATTGTTTTGGTATTATGTTGCGAATGGTTGTTGCGGCTGGTTTTGTTATAGAGGATGTGAATATCAGTCGTAAGAGACCTGCTGTTACGATGTCTGCTGATTTTGGTGAGCAGCAGCTGGTGAATTGAGATATATATATATATATATAAGTGTTGATCGACACTTAGAATTATTCTGAACCCGATATTTCTTATCTCTATCTTCAACCCTCGATTAGCCACTGTTCACCATGATTTAATTTCCGTCGATTGTTGTCGTTCTTCGCCGATGATTCTGAACCCGATATTTCTTATCTCTATCTTCAACCCTCGATTAGCCACTGTTCACCATGATTTAATTTCCGTCGATTGTTGTCGTTCTTCGCCGATGATTTGAGCGATTTTGGTGGCGCTGGAATCCTTGAGACTTGCTCTTTCGATTGTTACCCATTAGAGGCTGTAGAATGACTCGTGAATTAGAACGTGAAGTTGCTGGTGTGCGAAGATTTCTGCAGAAATCTGACGGAGCGTTCTTTTGGTGTTGTGTGATTTTGGGTAATTGATTACTTGCCAAGTTTAAGAGTTGAGAAGTACTCTGTAGGATTCGGTAGTTGAATTATGCTACTGGCCCTTAGAACTTTAGATGTTGAGTTCGAATTTAACTGATTGTTAGATACCTGGTACAGATTTGAGTTCCAGGGAGTCCCTGCCGTGAATTTGGTAGCGGGAGGAAGCTGACTTGCTTCGGTTGTTTGTACCGTGCCTTTGTGAGAATCTGTTGAGGTAGAATTCAGTTGTTGAAGGTACGATTGAGCGTGATTTAACAGCTTCGAGAATAACCTGTGAGTATCTGAGTCTTGAGTCTGGCTTATGTGAATTTGTGAATTATGTGAACTGCCTGAACTACTGATTTGTATGTGCTGTTTACATATGTTATGCATGTAGAAATCAGATATGAATTTCTTGGCATTCATGCATACATCTTGAGCCAGATTGATTGATTGATGACACGAGATTAGAGCCACGTTGTGACTGGCCAACTGATGTGTTGTGCCTGAATAGTCCAACGCTATCATCGGAGTGGTGACTGCCGGATTCGAGAGTCTACTACCGAGCTGTGATGGGCTGACGGGCCCTGAATATCACGGACCGATGATTTTCACCGGCTGACTTGCTGTGCGTGGTATAGAGGCTCGACAGATTTGTTCACCAGTTGATTTACTGGTCTTGATATCCGATTTCTCTTGACAGCCTCATGCATCTCATGACTTTAGATACTGCATGTTTATGAGTTGCTGTTTATTTAGAGCTCTTCGTACTGAGGCTTGACCTCGTATTTGTTTTCCTGCTTTGTGTTGTTTGGGTCTGTGTTACCCATTTGCAGGATATTTAGGTAACCAAGCTGGACAGAGTGGAGGTTCAGCTGGTCGATCCCCGTTTTCTTGAGTCCCAGTTTATTTATGATATGTATTGAACAGGGGGATGCCCTGTGTTTTATTGTATTTCTCGGGAAAACAGCTTAGGATGAGAAGCTCTGGGAGGCTCTGTGCAGCGTAGCTGGTGCGAACTGGAGTCTTAGATTGATTCAACTTAGGGATGTTCTGGGTTCCCTGAGCTGAATGTTCAGATAACGAGTGTTGTGCTGCGTCGCTTAGAGGTATCAACTTAGGCGTAAGTTGATTTCGTTCTTCACTTCTAACCCTCGGTTACTGTTCACCGTGAGCTTCTCCGGCGAATTCTCGTCAATTTCGGCCACCATTTGTCACGTTTGAGGTAGCTTTGGACTCCTCTCGTCAAGCTTTTTCATTCCATACCAATTTTGGAGGCTGTCGTTGGCTGGAGAAAAAGCACGAAGTTGCTGTTTTTGTGCGTGTATTTCGCTATTCAGGTAGCCGTTAGTTTTAGTTGTTGAAATCTTGTTCCTAGCCTTGAATTTAGCTTCCTGTTAAGTTGTATGGGTAGGAATGAGCGCTGGCTTTAGTGTATAGATTCTGACCGTGAGTTTTTGTGTGATGGCCGTGAGTTTGTGTTAGCATTTTCCTAAAATCTGTGCATCGTGTATTTTGGCAGATTTTGTGCTGGCCGTGACTTGCTACGTTCCTTTGAGGAATCTGATTGGGTAAATCAGAATTAAGGTACGGATTGTAGCTTGTAAAATCAGCGTGTTCATGGCTTGGATAATTTGTAGTTGCTGTTTGGTTGTGGCTGCCGTGTTTAGTTTCCTTGTGAGGTTGCTATTTTATGTGATAGCTGTGAATTATTGTCGTGTACAATTGTTGTTGTGCATATGATTTATGCTTATTGATTTTCCAGCATGTTGCATACACGCATGCCATTCTATTCCAGCTATTGCAGCCATTGTTTCGTTGTTGTTGCTCTGTTTTCTTACCAGGATGCGAGGGCGAGGGCGATACCGCACTCTCATCTCCCTGCTGGGTTTGTTAGCCACCATGCGCCGAGTGGTTAACTACCACAGTTCATGGACGAGGCAAAGGCAGGTTGAGTTGTTTGATGCATCTGGTATTCGGGTGTAGTGTCAAGGCGAGTGGCTCATTACCACACTTTGAACACACCCCGTGGCCACTGTTGTTGCAGATTTCGTTGAACTGTGCATTGAGTTCTTTGGCTCCCTTCCTTGGTTGTAGCCTCCGGTTGTTGTTCCTGGTCTCATGCATAGCATCTGCATTTTATTCTTGCTGTTGACTGCTGTTTTATAGTTGCTCTCCGTACCAGCATGTTGCATACACGCATGCCATTCTATTCTAGCTATTGCAGCCATTGTTTCGTTGTTGTTGCTCTGTTTTCTTACCAGGATGCGAGGGCGAGGGCGATACCGCACTCTCATCTCCCTGCTGGGTTTGTTAGCCACCATGCGCCGAGTGGTTAACTACCACAGTTCATGGACGAGGCAACGGCAGGTTGAGTTGTTTGATGCATCTGGTATTCGGGTGTAGTGTCAAGGCGAGTGGCTCATTACCACACTTTGAACACACCCCGTGGCCACTGTTGTTGCAGATTTCGTTGAACTGTGCATTGAGTTCTTTGGCTCCCTTCCTTGGTTTTAGCCTCCGGTTGTTGTTCCTGGTCTCATGCATAGCATCTGCATTTTATTCTTGCTGTTGACTGCTGTTTTATAGTTGCTCTCCGTACTGGGGTTTGACCCCATGTCCCTCTGGGGCTTGGTTGTTTTCCTTGACTGTTGTGTTGTTCAGGTTTTCCAGGTTATTCAGCTGGTCGTGGTGCTGATCCAGCTAGAGGTGCCCCAGGAGGTGGTTAGAGTATCCCAGTAGCGTATAACATATATATATGTATCAGTACAGTTAGCCAGGGGATGCCCTGTGCTTTTGTTGTAGCTTGTGACATTCGGTTGTGGTTGTTACCAGGTGTCTGATACATGTTGATGCTATATTGTTTGTCGTGGGCTTGTAGCCTTTGTTTTGTTGGTTTGTTGTTAAACTGGGATATCTATTTTCAGTATTGTCGTATTTTAAATTATATTGTTTTAAACCGTCAGGTCAAAAGCAAAAATTTTACCCGCTTTTTAGTAGCTTCCGCTTTTGTTTGAATGATTTTACTCTGTTGTGAGCACGAGGCCTGACAGCCTCCTTCAGCTGATCAAAGCTCATCTGACACTCGGGACTCCACACATACTTTGCATTCTTCCTGGTCAGGGCTGTCAAGGGCACTGAAATCGAAGAGAAGCCCTTGATAAACCTACGTCAGTATCCTGTTAACCCCAAGAAGCTACGAATCTTTGCTGCATTCCTTGGAATCCACCAGTTCTGCACTGCCTCCACCTTCGATGGTGTTAGAGTAGATGCCCAACTAGCCAACTTGTGGCGTGTGGGTTTTCATTGACTCTTGTACAAACGATCTTTATATATGATATTCGCGTTTTCTTATATGGCATTCTTTACTTTCATTATGTGTGTAATGATTTACAATTGTGTTGAGTAAAGACCTAGATTACACTAAAGCGTATGTTAGATGTGATAGTGGGTATGACGGCTATCATGAAACACATCTAATAGTCGCCGTGTATTCTGAACATGTTCCTAGTCGATTGGGCCGTCAAAATGAGGATAAGGCCGCCCGAGTTCAAGACTAGTATCTGCGATGCGAAGTACCATGTTTCATTGGTAGGGAACATTGTGATGTTCTGAGCAAGCAGATAGATAGTGACCTGGTGATCTATCGAACTACCCTC